>CM059193.1:10988229-11238229 GCA_030323885.1 Branchipolynoe longqiensis | reverse complement strand
TAATAAACCTGCAAACAGACGGGACTGCTTCAACTGCAGCCTTAAAGCTGCATAGTTAGCAGTGTAATTAATAAACCTGCAAACAGACGGGACTGCTTCAACTGCAGCCTTAAAGCTGCATAGTTAGCAGTGTAATTAATAAACCTGCAAACAGACGGGACTGCTTCAACTGCAGCCTTAAAGCTGCATAGTTAGCAGTGTAATTAATAAACCTGCAAACAGACGGAGCTGCTTCAACTGCAGCCTTAAAGCTGCATAGTTAGCAGTGTAATTAATAAACCTGCAAACAGACGGGACTGCTTCAACTGCAGCCTTAAAGCTGCATAGTTAGCAGTGTAATTAATAAACCTGCAAACAGACGGGACTGCTTCAACTGCAGCCTTAAAGCTGCATAGTTAGCAGTGTAATTAATAAACCTGCAAACAGACGGGACTGCTTCAACTGCAGCCTTAAAGCTGCATAGTTAGCAGTGTAATTAATAAACCTGCAAACAGACGGGACTGCTTCAACTGCAGCCTTAAAGCTGCATAGTTAGCAGTGTAATTAATAAACCTGCAAACAGACGGGACTGCTTCAACTGCAGCCTTAAAGCTGCATAGTTAGCAGTGTAATTAATAAACCTGCAAACAGACGGAGCTGCTTCAACTGCAGCCTTAAAGCTGCATAGTTAGCAGTGTAATTAATAAACTGCAAACAGACGGGACTGCTTCAACTGCAGCCTTAAAGCTGCATAGTTAGCAGTGTAATTAATAAACCTGCAAACAGACGGGACTGCTTCAACTGCAGCCTTAAAGCTGCATAGTTAGCAGTGTAATTAATAAACCTGCAAACAGACGGGACTGCTTCAACTGCAGCCTTAAAGCTGCATAGTTAGCAGTGTAATTAATAAACCTGCAAACAGACGGGACTGCTTCAACTGCAGCCTTAAAGCTGCATAGTTAGCAGTGTAATTAATAAACCTGCAAACAGACGGGACTGCTTCAACTGCAGCCTTAAAGCTGCATAGTTAGCAGTGTAATTAATAAACCTGCAAACAGACGGGACTGCTTCAACTGCAGCCTTAAAGCTGCATAGTTAGCAGTGTAATTAATAAACCTGCAAACAGACGGGACTGCTTCAACTGCAGCCTTAAAGCTGCATAGTTAGCAGTGTAATTAATAAACCTGCAAACAGACGGGACTGCTTCAACTGCAGCCTTAAAGCTGCATAGTTAGCAGTGTAATTAATAAACCTGCAAACAGACGGGACTGCTTCAACTGCAGCCTTAAAGCTGCATAGTTAGCAGTGTAATTAATAAACCTGCAAACAGACGGGACTGCTTCAACTGCAGCCTTAAAGCTGCATAGTTAGCAGTGTAATTAATAAACCTGCAAACAGACGGGACTGCTTCAACTGCAGCCTTAAAGCTGCATAGTTAGCAGTGTAATTAATAAACCTGCAAACAGACGGGACTGCTTCAACTGCAGCCTTAAAGCTGCATAGTTAGCAGTGTAATTAATAAACCTGCAAACAGACGGGACTGCTTCAACTGCAGCCTTAAAGCTGCATAGTTAGCAGTGTAATTAATAAACCTGCAAACAGACGGGACTGCTTCAACTGCAGCCTTAAAGCTGCATAGTTAGCAGTGTAATTAATAAACCTGCAAACAGACGGGACTGCTTCAACTGCAGCCTTAAAGCTGCATAGTTAGCAGTGTAATTAATAAACCTGCAAACAGACGGGACTGCTTCAACTGCAGCCTTAAAGCTGCATAGTTAGCAGTGTAATTAATAAACCTGCAAACAGACGGGACTGCTTCAACTGCAGCCTTAAAGCTGCATAGTTAGCAGTGTAATTAATAAACCTGCAAACAGACGGGACTGCTTCAACTGCAGCCTTAAAGCTGCATAGTTAGCAGTGTAATTAATAAACCTGCAAACAGACGGGACTGCTTCAACTGCAGCCTTAAAGCTGCATAGTTAGCAGTGTAATTAATAAACCTGCAAACAGACGGGACTGCTTCAACTGCAGCCTTAAAGCTGCATAGTTAGCAGTGTAATTAATAAACCTGCAAACAGACGGGACTGCTTCAACTGCAGCCTTAAAGCTGCATAGTTAGCAGTGTAATTAATAAACCTGCAAACAGACGGGACTGCTTCAACTGCAGCCTTAAAGCTGCATAGTTAGCAGTGTAATTAATAAACCTGCAAACAGACGGGACTGCTTCAACTGCAGCCTTAAAGCTGCATAGTTAGCAGTGTAATTAATAACCTGCAAACAGACGGGACTGCTTCAACTGCAGCCTTAAAGCTGCATAGTTAGCAGTGTAATTAATAAACCTGCAAACAGACGGGACTGCTTCAACTGCAGCCTTAAAGCTGCATAGTTAGCAGTGTAATTAATAAACCTGCAAACAGACGGGACTGCTTCAACTGCAGCCTTAAAGCTGCATAGTTAGCAGTGTAATTAATAAACCTGCAAACAGACGGGACTGCTTCAACTGCAGCCTTAAAGCTGCATAGTTAGCAGTGTAATTAATAAACCTGCAAACAGACGGGACTGCTTCAACTGCAGCCTTAAAGCTGCATAGTTAGCAGTGTAATTAATAAACCTGCAAACAGGTGGGACTGCTTCAACTGCATCCTTAAAGCTGCATAGTTAGCAGTGTAATTAATAAACCTGCAAACAGACGGGACTGCTTCAACTGCAGCCTTAAAGCTGCATAGTTAGCAGTGTAATTAATAAACCTGCAAACAGACGGGACTGCTTCAACTGCAGCCTTAAAGCTGCATAGTTAGCAGTGTAATTAATAAACCTGCAAACAGACGGGACTGCTTCAACTGCAGCCTTAAAGCTGCATAGTCAGCAGTGTAATTAATAAACCTGCAAACAGGCGGGACTGCTTCAACTGCAGCCTTAAAGCTGCATAGTTAGCAGTGTAATTAATAAACCTGCAAACAGACGGGACTGCTTCAACTGCAGCCTTAAAGCTGCATAGTTAGCAGTGTAATTAATAAACCTGCAAACAGACGGGACTGCTTCAACTGCAGCCTTAAAGCTGCATAGTTAGCAGTGTAATTAATAAACCTGCAAACAGGTGGGACTGCTTCAACTGCAGCCTTAAAGCTGCATAGTTAGCAGTGTAATTAATAAACCTGCAAACAGACGGGACTGCTTCAACTGCAGCCTTAAAGCTGCATAGTTAGCAGTGTAATTAATAAACCTGCAAACAGACGGGACTGCTTCAACTGCAGCCTTAAAGCTGCATAGTTAGCAGTGTAATTAATAAACCTGCAAACAGACGGGACTGCTTCAACTGCAGCCTTAAAGCTGCATAGTTAGCAGTGTAATTAATAAACCTGCAAACAGACGGGACTGCTTCAACTGCAGCCTTAAAGCTGCATAGTTAGCAGTGTAATTAATAAACCTGCAAACAGACGGGACTGCTTCAACTGCAGCCTTAAAGCTGCATAGTTAGCAGTGTAATTAATAAACCTGCAAACAGACGGGACTGCTTCAACTGCAGCCTTAAAGCTGCATAGTTAGCAGTGTAATTAATAAACCTGCAAACAGACGGGACTGCTTCAACTGCAGCCTTAAAGCTGCATAGTTAGCAGTGTAATTAATAAACCTGCAAACAGACGGGACTGCTTCAACTGCAGCCTTAAAGCTGCATAGTTAGCAGTGTAATTAATAAACCTGCAAACAGACGGGACTGCTTCAACTGCAGCCTTAAAGCTGCATAGTTAGCAGTGTAATTAATAAACCTGCAAACAGACGGGACTGCTTCAACTGCAGCCTTAAAGCTGCATAGTTAGCAGTGTAATTAATAAACCTGCAAACAGACGGGACTGCTTCAACTGCAGCCTTAAAGCTGCATAGTTAGCAGTGTAATTAATAAACCTGCAAACAGACGGGACTGCTTCAACTGCAGCCTTAAAGCTGCATAGTTAGCAGTGTAATTAATAAACCTGCAAACAGACGGGACTGCTTCAACTGCAGCCTTAAAGCTGCATAGTTAGCAGTGTAATTAATAAACCTGCAAACAGACGGGACTGCTTCAACTGCAGCCTTAAAGCTGCATAGTTAGCAGTGTAATTAATAAACCTGCAAACAGACGGGACTGCTTCAACTGCAGCCTTAAAGCTGCATAGTTAGCAGTGTAATTAATAAACCTGCAAACAGACGGGACTGCTTCAACTGCAGCCTTAAAGCTGCATAGTTAGCAGTGTAATTAATAAACCTGCAAACAGACGGGACTGCTTCAACTGCAGCCTTAAAGCTGCATAGTTAGCAGTGTAATTAATAAACCTGCAAACAGACGGGGACTGCTTCAACTGCAGCCTTAAAGCTGCATAGTTAGCAGTGTAATTAATAAACCTGCAAACAGACGGGACTGCTTCAACTGCAGCCTTAAAGCTGCATAGTCAGCAGTGTAATTAATAAACCTGCAAACAGACGGGACTGCTTCAACTGCAGCCTTAAAGCTGCAATAGTTAGCAGTGTAATTAATAAACCTGCAAACAGACGGGACTGCTTCAACTGCAGCCTTAAAGCTGCATAGTTAGCAGTGTAATTAATAAACCTGCAAACAGACGGGACTGCTTCAACTGCAGCCTTAAAGCTGCATAGTTAGCAGTGTAATTAATAAACCTGCAAACAGGCGGGACTGCTTCAACTGCAGCCTTAAAGCTGCATAGTTAGCAGTGTAATTAATAAACCTGCAAACAGACGGGACTGCTTCAACTGCAGCCTTAAAGCTGCATAGTTAGCAGTGTAAGTAATAAACCTGCAAACAGACGGGACTGCTTCAACTGCAGCCTTAAAGCTGCATAGTTAGCAGTGTAATTAATAAACCTGCAAACAGACAGAGCTGCTTCAACTGCAGCCTTAAAGCTGCATAGTTAGCAGTGTAATTAATAAACCTGCAAACAGACGGGACTGCTTCAACTGCAGCCTTAAAGCTGCATAGTTAGCAGTGTAATTAATAAACCTGCAAACAGACGGGACTGCTTCAACTGCATCCTTAAAGCTGCATAGTTAGCAGTGTAATTAATAAACCTGCAAACAGACGGGACTGCTTCAACTGCAGCCTTAAAGCTGCATAGTCAGCAGTGTAATTAATAAACCTGCAAACAGACGGGACTGCTTCAACTGCAGCCTTAAAGCTGCATAGTTAGCAGTGTAATTAATAAACCTGCAAACAGGCGGGACTGCTTCAACTGCAGCCTTAAAGCTGCATAGTTAGCAGTGTAATTAATAAACCTGCAAACAGATTGGGCTGCTTCAACTGCAGCCTTAAAGCTGCATAGTTAGCAGTGTAATTAATAAACCTGCAAACAGACGGGACTGCTTCAACTGCAGCCTTAAAGCTGCATAGTCAGCAGTGTCATTAATAAACCTGCAAACAGATTGGGCTGCTTCAACTGCAGCCTTAAAGCTGCATAGTTAGCAGTGTAATTAATAAACCTGCAAACAGACGGGACTGCTTCAACTGCAGCCTTAAAGCTGCATAGTCAGCAGTGTAATTAATAAACCTGCAAACAGGCGGGACTGCTTCAACTGCAGCCTTAAAGCTGCATAGTTAGCAGTGTAATTAATAAACCTGCAAACAGGCGGGACTGCTTCAACTGCAGCCTTAAAGCTGCATAGTTAGCAGTGTAATTAATAAACCTGCAAACAGACGGGACTGCTTCAACTGCAGCCTTAAAGCTGCATAGTCAGCAGTGTAATTAATAAACCTGCAAACAGACGGGACTGCTTCAACTGCATCCTTAAAGCTGCATAGTTAGCAGTGTAATTAATAAACCTGCAAACAGGCGGGACTGCTTCAACTGCAGCCTTAAAGCTGCATAGTTAGCAGTGTAATTAATAAACCCATGAACAGACGGGACTGCTTCAACTGCAGCCTTAAAGCTGCATAGTTAGCAGTGTAATTAATAAACCTGCAAACAGGCGGGACTGCTTCAACTGCATCCTTAAAGCTGCATAGTTAGCAGTGTAATTAATAAACCTGCAAACAGACGGGACTGCTTCAACTGCAGCCTTAAAGCTGCATAGTTAGCAGTGTAATTAATAAACCTGCAAACAGACGGGACTGCTTCAACTGCAGCCTTAAAGCTGCATAGTTAGCAGTGTAATTAATAAACCCATGAACAGACGGGACTGCTTCAACTGCAGCCTTAAAGCTGCATAGTTAGCAGTGTAATTAATAAACCTGCAAACAGACGGGACTGCTTCAACTGCAGCCTTAAAGCTGCATAGTTAGCAGTGTAATTAATAAACCCATGAACAGGTGGGACTGCTTCAACTGCACCCTTAAAGCTGCATAGTTAGCAGTGTCATTAATAAACCGATGTACAGGTGGGGCTGCTTCAACTGCAGCCTTAAAGCTGCATAGTTAGCAGTGTAATTAATAAACCTGCAAACAGGCGGGACTGCTTCAACTGCAGCCTTAAAGCTGCATAGTTAGCAGTGTAATTAATAAACCTGCAAACAGACGGGACTGCTTCAACTGCAGCCTTAAAGCTGCATAGTTAGCAGTGTCATTAATAAACCGATGTACAGGTGGGGCTGCTTCAACTGCAGCCTTAAAGCTGCATAGTCCAATGGTTTTGAGTTTCTATTATTTTCTGAGATAAATATATATATATGTAATGGCCCACGGCCCTCCGACTCTCTCAGTGCCATGCACACACAGAAGAATGCCAAGATCCAATGTCAGTACGCTTCAACTTGGTTTATTGAACCAATCTGCTCTCCGCGCCGTCCACAGTCATCTGACCCGCCCCTTCACTCGCCAGATCCCACATCGACTCTATAGGTGGGTGGGGGGGGGGGGGGGGGTGAGCTAGCCACACGCAGTAGAGGGCAGCCCAGTCGGGGCCTGCCCGGTGGCTAGCCTGCCGCCACCTAGCGCAGTTCAGTGTAACTACATAGGTGTGCAGCGTAGTCTCCGCCGCTACCGCGTGGTAGTAAAGCTCATGTACAGACTACTACACTTATATATATTTTTGTGATGGTTTATTTACCCTGTCCATAATGAGTAAGTCGCATTGCGGCTTGTTTTCATCAATTTGGTAGTAGCCTTGTCATTTTAGTTGTTAGTAGTTAAGTTATGCCTAGTACACACCTCCCATATAGGATTCGCGCACTAAAACCGGCGACTCGACCCGACCCGCTTAAAACTGAAAACGGGCCGATTCGTTTTTCGAATCGCAAATCGCAATCGGCCAGTTTTAGCCCTAAAACTGAGGTTTTATCCACGAATCGCAATCGCTAGGTGTGCGTGGGGAGCGCACACCTTGTGATTTTTGTGTGCGAAACGGGCAGTTTTAGATCGTATACGGTAGGTGGGTTGCGCACAAACGGTAGGCGTGTACCAGGCATTAGGGTTATTTTGTGCCACATTTGCAACATTTTGGTATATACCTACCCCCCCTGCGACAGTGTTAGCAGGGATACTCAGTTTACGCTGGGACTTTGTGATATTTGGGTGATCGCTACAATCTACCTTACTTTACCTTAAAGTAACTTTGATTTTAAATGGCTAACTTTTTAGCTATCTGAAGTGCGGCCATGCAAAATTAAGTTTGGCAAGCACGCCAAAACTCCGACATTGTAGGCTTCTGCAGTGATAGGTTCTGTTAAATTTCCTCAGTGTTTCCTTCTATGTGAGGACAAATGTTTGATAAATGCACTTGTATCTAAGTTAGATATGTAGAATGAAATCTAGATATGTGTTTTCATTTTGGAAATTTGATGTTTTCATCGGACTATGCAGCTTTAAGCTAATTCTAGCAATGGGGCCAGCCTCGCCTTCATTCTGGCCCCTGCGTTCCCACTAGTATGCCTACCAGACGCGGTGGTCCAATCGGTAGAGCGCAGGCTTCTCGTGCGAAACATCGGGAATTCGATTCCCCAGTCGAGTCAAACCAATGACTTACAAAATTGATACCCATCACTTCCTAACCAGGCGTTCGGCATTATTAGGATAGGGCAAGGACTGGTTAGCTCAGTATCAGGATAATGTGACTGAGTGGGATATCGGGTTATGGGGCCGGTGGCCTGGTCTCCCAGTGGGGCAGCACTATAAAGTTGCCATGAGTGTGCACTGTCACAAGTCGGTACCCATTCCTGATATGACCTTAGATGTTGCCAGGATGGACATAAAACTCCAACAACCAACCAAGTCCGTACCCGTTCTGGTATGACCTTAGATGTTGCCAGGACGTAAAACTCCAACAACCAACCGACCCACTACTACCACACCCCTTGTCGGCATTTGGGACGCTCCTACGTCAGAAAGAAGAAGACACATATAAACACCCCGAGGTCACTTTCACAGCCACAGTTTATTGACATCAGTTTGCTGTAAGTTCAGATAATTAATCATGGGATCATGGTTGGTCATTGGGCGGGGGTTTATTTGCGCGTGTTGAAAAGCTAGTCTCCCCACAGGTGGCGGCTTTTGAAAACGCTCATAAATCCTTTACGTCCTGGCAACATCAAAGGTCATATGAGGACGGGTACCAACTTGTGACAGTACGCACTCACGGTGACTTTATAGTCCTGCCCGATTGGGAGACCCGGCTGTTGGCACCATGATCCGAGACCCCACACAGTCACATCATCCTGATACTGAGCTAACCAGTCCTTGTCCTATCCTATTAATGCTGAGCGCCAGGCTAGGTAGTGACAAGTATAAATTCTGAGAGTCATTGGTTTGACACCTGGCCGGGATTTGTAATTCCAACCTTTCACACGGGAAGCCTGTGCTCTTATGGATTAAACCACCGCGTCTGTCACTCACCTCCAGTTTGTATAATGACACAGACCTGGTAATATGTGCAAGTGTTCCTTGATGTAATCATTCAGACTAAGCACAGTTATCAGTGACCCTCAGCAAAGATTAGGTAATAAATAACAGTTCAGTTTCAAAATTATACAAACTATTCAAAGTCACATTAGATCCTTATATTTGTGACTGTGTGGCCCCTCCTGATATGACCATTGATGTTACTAGGATGTAAAACCCCAACAATCTATGTAAGGTAGACTTGATTATGTCAGGCCATATTCAAGCCTGTTGCTAGAAAAAAACAGTTACCCCTAGTAGGTGTGAACGACAACCATGTTTAAATCCGAGATAAAACTGCTTGGGTATGAATCAACAGTAAAGTAGTTCCGGAGCTCTGGTTCCAGCATGCACTGTTTATCTAGTTTGGTGTAGAGTTTATGAACTGGTAGAGAATGCCACTATCCAAAGATGGCAGCGAGTGGATTCTGTCCTTTCATCTTTTAAAATGTATTAAACTACGTTATTTACTTCAATTCTGCACTTCAAAAGTAGCGGGCTATGGTAGTTAAGTATGTAAACAACATATTTAGCTTCTTAGATTCAAGGCCCGGTCACATACACGTTAGTGGACGTAGGTGAACGTAATGGAGGCTAACGTAGTTGAACGTAGTTGAACATACTGGCATCCATGCTTCTCCGGTATGCTCAACTACGTTCAACTACGTTCAACTACATTCAACTATGTTCAACTATGTTCAACTATGTTCAACTATGTTCAACTACGTTCAACTACATTCAACTACATGCAACTACATGCAACTACATTCAACTACGTTCAACTACGTTCAACTTACAGTCAACTACGTTCAACTACGTTCAACTACATTCAACCACATTCAACTACATTAAACGTACGTTCAACTTATGTTCAACTTACATTCAACTACATTCAACTATGTTCAACTACGTTCAACCATGTTCAACTACATTCAACCATGTTCATCTACGTTCAACTGCGTTAGCCTCCACTACGTTCAACTACATCCACTAACGCGAATGTGACCAGGCCTTTAGAATTCATGTGGCTATGTCTATAACCCAGCCTTCCAACAGTTTTTCTATAACGTTATTTAGCTGCCCTGTCTGTACACAATACCTGGATGTACAAGTTGGAATCGCATTGTGTGATTGCTCGCATAGTGCTATGTATATCAAATATTCACCTCTAACCACAGTAGGGGTGAATGACAACTACAGTAAAACCTCTCTAACCGACCACCTCCACAGATCACCCAATCCCTTATATCGATCACTTTATTTAGGTCCCAAACGATCGCCGATACAATACCATTGTAATGATTTAAAAAAACTCCCTAAACCAACCACCTCCCTAAATGAACCATTAAAAGTCGGTCCCATGGTCGGTAGATTTAGAGATGTTTAACTATACAGTAACATCTCTCTAACCGACCACCTCCACAGATCGATCACTCCCCTATATCGATCGTTTTATTTGGGTCCCAAATCATCCCCATGCAATAACATTGTAATGATTTTTAAAAACTTTCTAAGCCGACCACCTCCCTAAATGGACCATTTAAAGTCGGTCCTATTGTCGGTCGATTTACAGAGGTTTTACTGTATGTCTAAATCTGAACAAAAACTGCTTTGGTATGAATGAACTGTAAGTAAAAGGTAGAGCTCCTGGTTCCATTCAGCATCTAGTGTTTATCTATATTGAAGTAGAGTTGAGGGAAGAGTAGAGAGTACAAAGAAACAAGATGGCAGCCACTGAATGTTCTCGATTTGACTTTCAAGGTATATTAATCTACATAATTTCATAAATTATTCACACCAAACATAGTGGGATATGCCGGATAATCATTTGAATAATATATTCACCACTTTACATTTCAAATTCATGTGATTATTTATGTCCATACTCCAGCTTCCCGACACTTTTTCACCAGGGTTGCTTAGCATAGCAGCCCTTAGATAAAAGATTGACCCTGTAGGCTGAGTAGGGTTGACCAACAACCTGATATATAAAGTGGAGAAAATGTGGGTAAATGAAATGAGAACATAAATTCATGATCTAAAACGGGTTTCTCGCATTTTTTATTTTTTATTTTTTTGGTCCATTAGTTGTTTAAGCAGAGGAAATTTCAGTCATAGACGACTGGTCTTCCTCATTCCACTGCTGGTCGATAGTAAGCCCAAGCCTACACTTTTACCGACCCAAGGGATTTTTAACCTCCCACACCACATAGACATGGTATGAGAGCAACCGGCCTTTGATGACGCTGTAAGTTATACACAGCGGTGGAAATCCAAATCGGCAGAGCTGGGGGCATGGGGAATCGAACTACCAACCCTCAGATTAGGAGTGTGACCTAGAAAAAAGTCAGACACTCTAACCACTCTGCCACAGAGAACACCAATTGGTGATTGGATCCACTGATTTGCATATTTACACACTATATATATATATGTGTGTGTGTATTGGAGATATGTTATATCTTTTTGAAAAAAGAAGAGAGAAAGACAAAGGAAGAAAGAAATGTTTAAAGACAATTCTAGAATCATGAAATACCATGTGATGCATATTCACTGAGTGCATAATACTTTTATTGAACTGGAATTGTATGTAGTTACTATTAGAACTAATAGTTTATTTATATTATGCTTCTATTATTGAACATGATTTTCATGTGGTTATTATTGCAACTGGTATTGTCATTGCTGTACCAACAAATTGTACTGAATGGCCAGAAGACCAGTGTTGTGCCGCTTACAAAAGGCATTAAACAACATTTAGTAAAAAAAAGAAGAAAATATATATATATATTCCTCACATACCTTGATATATGCAGTATGCAAAAACAAATGTGAATGTAACAACAAAATGGAAATACATGTAAATGCACAGTGATGCAAATGCAAATGTGGCAAAGTGAATGATTCAATGGAGCGATTGGTGCAAATGTGAATGATATGCCACATACCGCATATATGGATTCTAAGATTCGCGTTCGCGTTCGCATTTAGACCGATCGGTCCATGGAGTGTTAAACTTGCTGCATTGAATGCATGCCATTAGAAAACTGAAGGTAGCATATAATGACATTATGAGGTTATTACTCCGTCTACCTATGTATCGTAGTGTTAGTCAGCTGTTTGCCAATATTGATGTGCCAGCCTTCCAGGCTCTTATCAGGAATCTAATATTCAAATTTATTACTAGACGTGACAAGTCAGAAAATGGTATAATACAGGGACGTGTGAAAATAGAAGAGAGTGATCTCAGATTTATGTCTGCCATATGGAGGCATTGGTACAAACTACTGTATGTAGACCAACATTTTGATATTGGTAAGTATGGTAGTATTCATACTATTACTTCTATGTTATTCACATTTATTTTTATATCTACCTACTATGGACCAAATTATGTAACTACGATAATCCTGAGTCTGAAATAAAGAATTGAATTGAGTTGAATTGAATTGAATATGGAAGCATCACCATGTAAAGTCGTAGGCTGGCAGCTGTAGTTGTGTAGGCAGGCTAATATGAAATCACTACAGGCAAGTAGAAGTAAGGCAGATTATAGAGTGAAAGGTAGAGAGAGCGTGCACCCTCAGTTTGATTATTTTATAGTGGTTTTAGAATTCAAGATGGCCTGTCACATCACCAGATCCTCCAATCAACAGTATGCATTCACATGTCCACAAATCAACAGTATGCATGCCTTGGTTGTTTTGGCCTACCTCCCCTGTTGTGTCTGGGTGTGCAATGATCCGTATCTAGCAGTTGGGGGGAGGGGGTTGTGAGCAGAGCTGCTAAGCCCCTATCACACTAACAGTATTGCCCCTCTCACACTATCTTATAGAATACACAATGTTTATTTAATCTAGGTAAAGGATCACCAGCACTACACAGTACCACATGCATTTGGTCACATTACATCATTTACCTTATATATAACATTTGTAATCCCATATAACCCACGAATGTATAATTATCGGAATATTTTACAACCATGCGTTTACATGCTTTTCCACTTTTTGTCACATTCGCATTCGCATTCGCATTCGCATTCGCATTCGCATTCACATACGACGTAGATGGAATCTTAGCTTTAGCTTTACATGGACTGACCTTCATGGATATGGATTTGTTCGATACTTTATGCAACATGTATTGTGTCCCTCCTGCACAGGTAAGGATAGCCTGGAGGTAAAGGTGGACATCATCAGAGGCACCCGCACAGGAAGCCGCGGCCAAAGCCACTGTCCCCGTCACGTGACCGCCGTCATTCCGCTTCCGATGGAAAAGGTGACCTTGACCTTGGGTCTGAGTGACCGGTTCAGTGTGCGCGACATACCGGTGTATGTGCACGAAGGCAAAGGCTGGACGCTTAGTCACGAGGCGGAGGAGGAGGTAGGAGACATTTTTTGTTTTGTTGTACATTAGTTGTTTTATACCCCTGTCACACAACGACGTAACGAGCAAACGTAAGCCTGACGTGATCACGTTTTGTCATTACGTTGACCTACGTTGGACCACGTTATGATGACGCCAGAATGACGTCGAGCTACGTCACGTTACGTCGTGTTACGTCGGCGCGCGTCAAGGTTTTGAACCTGTTCAAAACTTTTGACGTGATGCGAACGTAAGGGTTTACGTTCGCCGTACGTTCTGTACACGTTCGGCGAATGTCAATGACGTTAAACGGACGTTAGTCAAACGTTCCTCACTACGTTCCACTACGTTCCACTCGTTGACCCACATTAAAGCCGGTGGAAACATCCATGCGGCATAATGGGAACGTCAGGAGAACGTCAGGAGAATGTCAGGAGAACGTCAGGAGAACATCAGGAGAACGTCAGGAGAACGTGCATTCAACGTACGTTCAACGTCTCATGACGTATATAACATCACATAACGTTCTTCTGGCGAGGGAATAACGTTCATAACGTTCCGTGAGCGTCATTACGTTGTCCTCTCTCATTGAATGACGCTATCACTACGCTTTACCGCCGTTACTCTCTCGTCCACTATGCTGCATCCACGTTCAACTTGTGCCCAAATTTGCATACCACGTCGAGAATTTCAGCGTTCTTCACGTTCTCCCTACGCCGACTTCGTTACGTCATAGTGTGACAGCCCCATAAGCAGGGGAAATTTCAGTTGCAGATGACTGGTCTTCCTCATTCCACTGCTCCTTGCCGTATCCTAGTATTGTTGAGCATCTGGCTAGGAAGCGACAAGTATCCGTTTTTAAGTCATTGGTTTGACTCGACCAGGATTCGAACCCACCATCCCACGATTTACCAACACGGGAGGCGGATGCTCTAACTCATTCGGCCATCCCGTCTGGTGATGTAATTTTATAAATGTATGCATCCATCACATAGCAATGTATTTAAAATACTAAGAAGTACCGGCAGCCATTTTTTTAGATCGTTTAAAGGCGCGGTCGCCGATTCGGTAGAGCACGGGCCTCGTGTGCGGGAGATCGGGAGTTTGGTTCCTGGTTGTGTCAAACTAATGACTTATGAAATTGATACTTGTCACTTCCTAGCCTGGCGCTCGGCATTAATAGGATAGGGCAAGGACTGGTTCGCTCAGTGTCAGGTTAATGTGACTGAGTGGGATATTGGGCCATGGTGCTGACAGCCTGATTTCCAAGTGGGGCAGCACTATAAAGTCACCATGAGTGTGCACTGTCACAAGTCGGTACCCATTCTGATATGACCTTAGGTGTTGCAAGGACGTAAAACTCCAATAACCAATTGTATATCTTTAAACTGGGCAGTTAATTGAGGTTAATCACACAGTGCTAGTTAAATGCGGAATAACACACACACAAAAAAAAGGTTTTCAAAATATTCAAAGTTTAAGCTTTTTTATTTATTTACTTGAACACAATTTGTCTTTAACACTGAATGAAACCTGAGGTTTTGTTTTGTTTGGCATGATTTGATTTTGTTGTTAAATATATGTCTATCATGTGCCAAAATTAAAGCGCATTTAGTGGTCTTTCTGATAGGATCTATTAATAGTATGTGTAACCAACCGCAATTAAGCACCGAACAAAGCAAAACCGCATGCTTTGGTATTTGTTCTGATTAATTTGATGCAAAAGAATGCGATAATTAACAAAAGTGTCTGTAATAAAGTGCCTTTTGTGGTGTTGCCCGAATATACAGCCCAAGTACTCTTGGTATCAAAAGAGAGCGTAAAGGCTTAGTTACTTCACATCACTTTCTGGGTATTTTTAATTTAAGTTTTCACCCAAATATGAGTGTTTAAAAACTAGCTATTTTTCATGATTTTCATACTTTCTTCCAGGGTTATCTAAGTACTGCTGGTACCTAAAAGGTTTTGATAAAATAGATATGAACCAATTTTTCACCTTGAATAAAAGATAAGGCAGTCGGGGCCATACTCTCAAACTAGTAAAACCCAGAGCCATTTCAAAGTTAAGACAACACAGTTTCTCAAACAGGATCATAAATATATGGAACAGTCTCCCACAAAATGTTATTGATGCCGAGTCAATAAATTCATTCAAGAACAGATTAGAAAAGGCATGGGCTGATCCAGGGAAATTTGACCCCTTATTCACCACATGCTACTAATTATTCCTTGTGTTGCTTATTTACTTGCACTCAAGCAAAAATGAGAGACAAATAAGTGTTCACACTTCCTGTCTACCATTCGCTATTTCGCTAATACTAATACATAATATATCGAACACTGTGACCGAATCGGTAGAGCGCAGGCTTCTCGTGCTGAAGGTCCGGAGTTCGAATCAGTAGTCGAGTCAAACCAATGACTTATGCGAAATATAAATACATTATATTAATATTATTAACGGAGTGCCAGTAGCGTCTCGTCCACCGAACGCTACTATCGCCCGAACCGCTGATGGCAGCGGCCTGGGCGACTTGGGTTTGCACGTAGGGTGGCAAGCCCACCACGAGTGCATTGGTGCTTTTCGCTACCTATCATGGTGGTCGGCATTACTAGGATAGGGCAAAGACAACTAACCATCTAAAACAATAATATTCTAATTTGGAACCTGTTAATGTAACTGATATACAAACACAGCATGTGATTTAACCACTAGTGTACATTACTGCGCACTCTATCTTGATGCTTATCCCTTGCACTATGTTGAGTACCTATGCTGTACACTATACAGCATAGGCTGCTCCCTCACTTTCTTTTTATGTTCAGAATGGGTTGTGCTGCACACAATGCAACACATTCTACTTCCACTATGTACAAATCAAATGTGATCGCTCTAACGGCTGGAAGACCAGTGCCTCGGCGCTGACAAAATATGTGTTCAGATGAATACAAATATTTACCCCAAAAAGATGTTACCTCGTGTTTGTGAATAATTAATTACTTTATCTATTTTTCCCTTGTTGCAGGTGAAATCCGACACCCCGTGCTTTTACCAAGACGTTAATCATGATGCAGCCGTGTCGATTACATTCCTGGGAGACTTGTATAAAATAGTAGGTATAAGTTATATATATATATTGCTTTGACCGTTGTTTGTGTAGAGTTTTATCAATGCTCATGCATAGTGCGATGAACGTATCAAATTTTCAAAACCAAAGCAATTATCTAGATTTTATCTTACATATCCAACCAACTTAGATATTAGTAAACTTATTAAGCATTAGTTGTTGCGTAGAAGGGGATATTAAACCCATATAATAGAACCTGTTACTGCTGAAGCTTATGGTGTCATAGGTTCGGCGTGCTTGTCGAAATTAATTTGACATGTTTGCTTTTCAAATATCTCAAAAGTTAGCCATTTAAGATAAAAGTTACTTCAAACTAAAGTAAGGTAGATTACAACAATCAATCTAATATATTTATCTCAGAAAATGGCAGAAACTCGAAACCATCGGACTATGCAACTTTAAAGTTGCATAGTCCGATGGTGTTGAGGTTTTGTAATATTTCTAAGATAAATAGATTAACCTGACCGTTATAATCGACCTTACTTTAGATTCAAGTCCTGTTTATTTTAAACAGTTATGTTTTGAGATATTTGAAGTGCAAACATGTCAAATTAGTTTTGGCAAGCACACCAAAACTCTGACACCACAGGTTTCAGCAATAACAGGTTCTACTAAATTGCCTCAGTATTCCCTTCTATGTGGCAACAAATGCTTAATAGATGCATCAGTATGTAGAATCAATTCCGGATAATTGTTTTGGTTTTTGAAAATTTGATGCTTCATCGGACTATGCAGCTTTATTTGTTGCATTAATTTGTCACACACTGACACCTTGTGACGCAAGGCTTTGCCCAATTGCCAGTCAGCGCATAAGATTGTTTCTTTGTTGTGGTTTTACATCCTGATCACATCAGGGCAGGTAACAACTTGTGCTAGTGCGCACTTATGGCGACTTTATAGTGCTGCCCCACCGAAAGACCAGGTGACCAACACCATAACCCAATATTCCACTCAGTCACATTATTTGATTGATTGATTGATTGGTAGTTGCTTTACGCTGTGTCAGCAGCATAGGCCATATTTATGGCGAGAACTGTTTGTTTTTTGTTCAAACCATCGCTTTTACATGTAAAAGCAGACAATCAATTATGTGCCAATAGACATTCATTAAATTAGAAAGCTCACAATCATATATTTGTGGTCAAGGGAAACAAATTCCGATAGAAAAAGAAAAGTTTTATTAATAATTGATAGAATTTCTTTAGTAAACTATATGAGGTGGTACAGTCCAGCTGCCCTCAAAAAGGCTAAAATGTTTTCTTGCTTTACTTTAGTAAAAAGGTCATGCATACTGTCTGCAGTGTAGAATTGTTGGCGCAGGGCCAACAAATCAACGCAAGTTAGTCAAATGTGTTTGAGTGTCAGCGGGGACTGACACCCAATACATTCAGGGGGAGGTTCCCCCTTGAGCAAAAAAGCATGTGTAAGCCAGGAGTGGCCAATACGGCAGCGGCTAAGGACCAGTTGGTCCCACCGACCTCCCGATTGAGTCTGTGGTGGTTTTCCCACAGATGGTTCAATTTCTTTAAGTTTATTAATGTTTTCATCCCACTCATGTTGCCATTTGGATTTTATGTGCGTGGCTATTAGTGGTTTCAGATCAGATCAGATCATTATCTTGACATTGAGCTAACCAGCCATTGCCCTATCCTATTGATGTAAAGCGCCAGGCTAAGTAGCGACAATTATCAACGTAGGAGTCATTGATTTGACTCAGCCGTGATTCCAATCCACGACTTTCCAAATCTCCTAGTATGAGCTTAGCTGTTGCCAGGACATAAAACTCCAACAACCAACCAACCTCCCATATCAGAAGGAAGCCAGTGTTCTTAGCCGATTTCGCCACCTCTTTATCTTTAGTCATGCATAAATGAAAATGTCATCTAATGCTTTTTATCTGGAAGGCCCTGGATTCAGCAGTAGAAATAGTGGATGACTTATTCAAATTGTCTTTGCTAAATAAATTACAACTTAACCCCGTCCGCTAAGTAACTTATTGAGAATTACAACGTTGAAACACATCTAAAACAGGAATTTTATAACCTATTAAAATATTGTTTCTTCGATAATTACGTTGATGTTCAATGCCTATCCCCTAGCTCTTCCACCCGCTCCATGATAGTGATGTTGACATTTCCCACAATACTCCCGCCTGCTCCTTGATACTAATGTTGACATTTCCCACAATACTTCCGCAAAGTTCTCCCACCCGCTTCTTGAATCGTTAACATTTCCCACAATACCTCAACAAATATATCCCACCTGCTCCTTGATATTAATGTTGACATTTCCCACAATACTCCAACAAATTTCCCCACCCGTTCCTTGATACTAATGTTGACATTTCCAACAATACTTCAACAAAGTTCTCCCACCCACTACTTGAATTGTTAACATTTTCCACAATACCTTAACAAATTTCTCCCAACTGTTCCTTGATATTAATGTTGACATTTCCCACAATACATCATCAAATTTCCCCATCCACTCCTTGATGCTAATGTTGACATTTCCCACAATACTTCAACAAAGTTCTCCCACCCGCTTCTTGAATTGTTGACATTTCCCACAATACCTTAAACAATTTCTCCCACCTGTTCCTTGATATTAATGTTGACATTTCCCACAATACATCATCAAACTTCCCCACCCATTCCTTGATACTAATGTTGACATTTCCCACAATATTTCAACAAAGTTCTCCAACCCACTTCTTGAATTGTTGAATATCCCACAATTCTTCAACGAATTTCTCCCACCTGTTCCTTGATATTAATGTTGACATTTCCCACAATACATCATCAAATTTCCCCACCTATTCCTTGATACTAATGTTGACATTTGCCACAATACTTCAACAAAGTTCTCCCACCCGCTTCTTGAATTGTTGACATTTCCCACAATACATCATCAAATTTCCCCATCTGCTCCTTGATACTAATGTTGACATTTCCCACAATACATCATCAAATTTCCCCATCCGCTCCTTGATACTAATGTCGACATTTCCCACAATACATCATCAAATTTCCCCATCCGCTCCTTGATACTAATGTTGACATTTCCCACAATACTTGAGCGGATTTCCCCATTCGCTCCTTGATACTAATGTTGACATTTCCCACAATACTTCTACTTCAGCGCGGGGTATTTCACACCCTGAGAGAATCCTACACCCTGAGCCCAGGTGTGAACGGCGCTGGACGCCAACACACCGTCCACGGCATGAAAAACCATGGTAACCAGACTTCACACTTTTTTTCTTTCTTTTTTTTGGGGTACATTACTTGTTTAATCAGGGGGAATTTCAGTCGCAGACGACTGGTCTTCCTCATCCCACTGCTCCTTGCCCTATCCTAATCATGCCGAGCGTCTGGCTAGGAAGCAACAAGTATAAATTTTTAAGTCATTGGTTTGACTCAACCAGGATTCAAACCCACGATCCCACGATCTAACATTCCAATTTATCTACATCACGCATAATAGTTGGTTTGCTGTTGGGAGTTTTACGTCCAGGCAAAATCTAAGGTCATATCAGGACGGGTACCGACTTGTGACAGTTTGCACTTATGGCGACTTTATAGGGTTGCCAGAG
This sequence comes from Branchipolynoe longqiensis, assembly GCA_030323885.1. Taxonomy (NCBI): domain Eukaryota; kingdom Metazoa; phylum Annelida; class Polychaeta; order Phyllodocida; family Polynoidae; genus Branchipolynoe; species Branchipolynoe longqiensis. The sequence continues at coordinate 11,218,305 of CM059193.1, read as the reverse complement.
TCAGAGACCAGGCCGCCAGCACCATGACCTGATATCCCACTCAGTCACATTATCCTAACACTGAATAAACCAGTACTCGCCACCCGGCGCGGTGGCCGAATCGGTAGAGCGCGAGCCTCGCATCCGGGAGAGCGGGAGTTTGGTTCCTGGTCGAGCCGAACCGATGACTTATAAAATTGATACTTGTCGCTTCCTAGCCCGGTGATCGGCATCAATAGGATAGGTTAGCTCAGTGTCAGGATAATGGGACTGAGTGGGATATCAGGTCATGGTGCCGGCGGCCTCATTTCCCAGTGGGGCAGCACTATAAAGTCGCCTTGAGTGTGCACTGGCATGGCACTTGTCTTCCAGCCGTGGTTTCGGTACATTTATCTTAAAGTTGCATAATTCGATGAAAACTTCAAATTTTCAAAACCAAGACACTGACTTGGATTAGATTCTACATATCTAACTTAGATACCAGTTGCTGCATAGAAAGGCATAATAAGTCAATTTACTAGAACCTGTTAATACTGAAGCTTGTGGTGTCAGAGTTTTGGCATGCTTGCCAACATTAATTTGGCGTGTTTGCACTTCAAATATCTACCAAATAAAGATTAGCCATGTAAAATAAAAGTTACTTCAAACTAAAGTAAGAGAGATTATAATGATCAACCTAATTAATATATTTATCTAAGAAAATGACAAAAACTGAAATCAATCGGACTATGTAAAACTTTAAATATCTGTAATTTCATTTTCAGCTTCCTATTTTTCACAAATGAACCACATCCGGTTTCGGCGCTCGGCGGGGAAGACGGCTTACACCGTAGAGCTGCTGGCAGTTGTAGACTTCCCCATTTACAAAAGGTGCGTCAGCGAATATATTCATCATCATCATCATGCTGTTGGTCGCGATGCGACAAAGACTGCTTTCATTACCTGACTGCCGCTCTCCATTTAGCTCTCTGCTGTGAGAATGATGTCCATGAGTCGGTCTTAATGTCTCTCAGCTTCAGGTTTCTCTTGATGGTATCCTTACATTTCAAGAAAGCTGCCTGCAAAAGTGTTGAAGTGCTACTGGCTTTTGCAAGTTACCAGCGGCACTCTCTCGGGGAGCAAATATACGTTTCACACCGGAAAGAACATGTCAAGACAGGCGCAAAACTATTTGTTCCTGCAGTGGCTGGTCGGGAGATGTTGGGAGTTCCATACATCAACCGCCCTTAATGTTGCCACAGTGACATGGTTTTCTGTTTAGGGTTTGCTCCCTTAGCCTTCGGTTCTGTCAAGAACCTGTACCACAAGGCAGTGGTTTACAACTCTGCAGGGCAGGGGTGTCAAACTTATTATACATAATGTGGACGAAATAGAGCAGCCATCGATGGTTAGCCATTATAAGGCACTGTACAGTAAAGTTATCCTTCACTCTCTCTCTATATATAATAAATAGCGTAGACTTAATAGAGCACCCCAAGCATGGTTAGTCATTATAAGGTGTTGTGCAGTAGAATTATCCTTCATGATATCTATAGCATATAACGTGAACTTTATAGAGCGTCTCGTCAAGGGTTAGCCATCATAAGGTGGGAGGGGGCCGGCGTGGCCGCGGCGGTCGTCCGGGGTCCCTTCCGCGGTGCTTGATGCGGCGGGGGAGGGCGGGCCCCCGCGGGGGCGTGTGCCCGAGGTGCTGGGGTGGGGGTTGTGTCGTACGCCGTCCGCCACCTCGGGGCGGGCGGTGGCATCCCCTGGAGCGCGGCGGTGAGAAGGCTGCCACGCGGTGCTTGAGGCGGCGGGGGAGGGCACGCCCCCGCGGGGGCGTGTGCCCGAGGTGCTGGGAAGGGCGGTGTGCCGTGCGCCGTCCGCCTCGGGGCGGGCGGTGGCATCCCCTCGGGCGCGGCGGTGAGCGGGTTGCCGCGCTGAGAGGGCTGCTGGGGGTGGACCGCCCCCGGCAGAGTCGCTGGAGGCGGCGGGGGAGGGCAAGCCCCGCCTGCGGCGCGCGCCCGAGGTGCTGGGGCGGTCGGCGTGGTGTAGGCGGCCGGCCTGGTCCAAGGGGGCTGCCCTCGGGCTCTCCGGGACTCGAGGGCGTCCAGGCGGGCGTGGAGCTGGGCGGTGGTGGCGGTGGCGGCGGTGGCTTCAGTGGCGGAGGCGCGCCGGAGGGCCTGAAGGTCGCACTTATCTCGGTCCCCGAGGCGGGGTCCGAGGGTGCCGACGGAGGCGCCGGGGCCGAGGAGGGCGACGCGCCTCCCAGCGCGCCCGAGGCGGGTCCCGGCGTGGCCAGGGCGGTTGCCTGGGACCTCTGGCGGCCCGTGCCCCTGCCGTGTCTGGGCATCCTGGAGCGGTCCGAGGGGGCGCAGCGGTCCGAGGTGAAGAATGCCAAATGAAAAAGGGAAGAGCTGGGAGACGGCAGGAGGGCGAGTGCCTGAGGGAGGCCGGGGGGCGGCCTTATAAGGGGAGGAGGGAGGGGCGCCACAGGTGAGTGTGAAAGCTGACGGCCCGGGGGAGGGCGAGAGGTGGCGAGCAGCGGCGTCGGGTGAGGCGTGAGCGCCGCGCCACGCGGTGGGCGGGGGAGGGGGCGGCGCGGCGCGCCGTCTGCCGAGGTGAGAAAGCAGCGCGACAGCGCGGGGCGGGGGGAGGGTCTCTTCCTCTCCTCACATCAAACGTAATGCTTCGCATTACGACCAAGGTGCTGTACAGTGAAATTAGCCTTAACTCTATATTTAATTCACTATATATATATATCAGCTATTTCTATTCCAGCTCACATACACATATCCGGGAAATCGAATCATGTTTAGTGTTATGGACATGGCTCCTACATAATTATATATATATACACATCATATATACTCCAGCTTCTATATACATAGACCAGATATAGCATTCTGGTCAAGGTTTTAGTTTATGACCTCCATATATATATATATAAACATATATATATATATATAAACATATATATATTCATGTATACACCGTGTATATACGTGAGGATGTACGAATGTAGGGTGAAGAAGGGTAGATTTCCCCCACCTCCAACACACACCCCACCCACACCCCACACCCCACCCACACCATACCCACACCACACCCCACGCACACCACACGCACACCCCACCCACACCACACTACACCCACACCACACCCAACCCACACCCAACCCACACCCACACCCAACGCACAGCCACACCCCACCCACAACCACACCCACACCCCACCCACACCCTCACCCACACCACACCACACCACACTACACCCACACCCCACCCAAACCACACCACATCACACACCACACACCACACCACACCACACACCACCCCACACACCACACCACACTCACACTACATCCACATCCACATCCACACCCACATCCACACCCCACACATACCCACTCCCCACCCACACCACACCCCACCCACACCACACCCACACCACACCCACACCACACCCAATCCACACCCACACCCACACCCCACACACCCACTCCCCACCACACCCACACCCACACCACATCCACACCCACACCCACACCACACCCACACCCCACCCACATCCACACCCACACCCCACCCACACCCCACCCACACCCACACCCACACCCTCACCCACACCACACCACACTACACCCACACAACACCCACACCACACCCAAACCACACCACATCACAGACACCACACCACACACACCACACCACACCCACACCACATCCACATCCACATCCACACCCACATCCACACCCCACACATACCCACTCCCCACCCACACCACACCCACACCACACCCCACCCACACCCCACCCACACCACATCCACACCACACCCACACCCACACCACACCCAATCCACACCCACACCCACACCCCACACCCACACCCCACCACACCCACACCACATCCACACCCACATCCACACCCACACCCACCCACACCCACACCCCACCCACACCCACACCCCACCCACACCCCACCCACACCCCACACCCCACACCCCACCCACACCACCTCCACACCACATCCACACCCACACCACCCACACCCACGCCCACCCTCTTTTACGGGGGTAAACCTTAGTAGGAGCCACACAGACAGGTGCGTACGGATAGGGTGATTGCATCATGGAACTTAGGTAGTGTAATGGTCAGCACGCCAGTCCCAGGAATGGCATGAACATGTGTGTTCGGAAATTGCTCCAGGCGCAATATTTCCTGTTTTCATCACCCACCACGACACGCCCACTTCATCCCAACCGTAGCAAACACACTCTTCTTACGGGGCGCCGTGGTCGAATCGATAGAGCGCGGTCCTCGCGTGCGGGAGGTCGGGAGTTCAATTCCCTGTCGCATCAAACCAATGACTTAAGAATTGATACTCATTGCTTCCCAGCCAGACGCTCGGCATTATTAGAATAGGGCAAGGACTGGATCGCTCCGTGTCAGGATAATGTGACTGAGTGGGATATCAGGTCATGGTGATGCTGATGGCCTGATTTCCCAGTGGGGCAGCATTATAAAGTCGCCATGAGTGTGCACTGTTCACAAGTCAGTACGCATCCTGGTGTGAACTTAGATGTTGGCAAGACGTAAAACTCCAACAACAAACTGTGTGTGCATTGCTCCAAGTTTGGAGCCCATCCTGATATGACCTTAAATTTTGCCAGGACCTAAAACTCCAACAACAAACTGTATGTGCATTGCTACAAGTTTGGTGTCCATCGTGATGTGACCTTAAATGTTGCCAGGATGTAAAACTCCAACAACAAACTGTGTGTGCATTGCTACAAGTTTGGTACCCATCCTGATGTGACCTTAAATGTTGCCAGGACATAAAACTCCAACAACAAACTGTGTGTGCATTGCTACAAGTTTGGTGTCCATCATGATATGACCTTAAATGTTGCCAGGATGTAAAACTCCAACAACAAACTGTGTGTGCATTGCTACAAGTTTGGTACCCATCCTGATGTGACCTTAAATGTTGCCAGGACATAAAACTCCAACAACAAACTGTGTGTGCATTGCTACAAGTTTGGTGCCCATCCTGATGTGACCTTAAATGTTGCCAGGACGTAAAACTCCAACAACAAACTGTGTGTGCATTGCTCCAAGTTTGGAGCCCATCCTGAGGTGACCTTAAATGTTGCCAGGACGTAAAACTCCAACAACAAACTGTGTGTGCATTGCTACAAGTTTGGTGCCCATCCTGATGTGACCTTAAATGTTGCCAGGACCTAAAACTCCAACAACAAACTGTATGTGCATTGCTACAAGTTTGGTGCCCATCCTGATGTGACCTTAAATGTTGCCAGGACGTAAAACTCCAACAACAAACTGTGTGTGCATTGCTACAAGTTTGGTGCCCATCCTGATGTGACCTTAAATGTTGCCAGGACGTAAAACTCCAACAACAAACTGTGTGTGCATTGTTACAAGTTTGGTGCCCATCCTGATGTGACCTTAAATGTTGCTACGGTGCAAAACAAGATCTTCTGATGAAGTCGTGCCCAGCGAAGAGCGTTTTAAACTTAAAGACTCCAAAGTATAATATCGTCACGCTTTAGTGGCTTCTGAAACCTCTTGTTCGCCACCTTGATAGTCAGGACGTCTCGCCCCTTACACAAAGCAGCCCCCGTGTGATGGACGGTGGCGTGTCAAACTGTCAGCACTTAAAGGTGCCTAGTCCGATGATTTTGAGTACTGGCAATGGTGTTGTGATGAATAGATCAGATTGATCGTCACAATCTACTTCCTTTACTTCACTTTGAATTAACTGGTGTTCTCTGTGGCTGAGTGGTTAGAGTCTCTGACTTTTTTCTAGGTCAGACTCCTAATCTGAAGGTCGGTGGTTCGATTCCCCATGCCCCCCCCACCTCTGCCAATTTGGATTTCCACCGCTGTGGATAACTTACAGCGTCATCAAAGGCCAGTTGTTCTCCTACCATGTCTCTGATGTGTGGGAGGTTAAAAAATCCCTTGGGTCGGTAAAAGTGTAGGCTTGGGCTTTCTATCGCCAAATTGTCTAATGGTGAAAAAGAGGCTATTCAGACTTATCCATGATAGGCAGTATAAATCTTCAATAAAAAAAAACAAAAAAACAATTATTTTACAGCTGCATAGTCCGATGACGCAGCAAATTTTCAAAGCAAAAACACTCACCTAGATTTGAATTAGCATTTCTAGCTTAGATCCCAGTGTGCTTATAAAGCATTTCTTGCCACATGGAAGGGAACGCTGAGTCAATTTAATAGAACTTGTCTGCTTGTTACTGCATGAGCTTATTGTGTCAGAATTTTGGCATGCTTGCCAAATTTGAATTTGTGTGTTTATACTTTAAATATCTCGAAATAAATTCAAAGTTATTTCAAACTAAAGTATGGTGGATTAAAACAATCAATTTAATACATTTATCTCAGAAAAAGGACAAACTCAAAAACATCGGACTGTGCAGCTTTAAATGTCTATCTTTGGATATATTTAAATTCAAAATTTTTTGGCAAGCACGTACAATTCTAACACTATTCACGCTATTCACACTGTGGGCATGTTGAAACCAGACCGAGGCCACGCACGCATCTACGAGGCGCCGCTGAATGAAAAGTGATGCGAATACTTTTTCGTCGACCATAACCTTTTGAAATCACTCAAATTTGAGGGTCTTCATTTTTTAAACTACCATATTCATCTTTGCATAGCTGTTTTCTATATATTGGCCAATTTTCACGAAGATTGGGTGACCCTTGCATGGTGATTTTCCCATTCTTTAACTACAATGTTGACTGTCAACTTCAAGTCTGTATAGTTATGGCGGTATCATGTAATGCAGCACTGTCAGCGTAGTTATATGTGCAACACAGTTAAACAACTAGTCTTAGTAATTATAAATTAATAAAAGCTTTAAAATATATCTTGAATATATATATATATATATATATATATATTAAGAAAGTTATGCAATTTTAAATTTAAGAAAAGATCGGCAACTAGGGTGAATGACCTTGTTGACATCGTCTACTGAAATGCATCTGATCATCACTCAATCTTCATGAAAATTGACCAATAGATAGAAAAAAGGTATGCAAAAATGAAAATGATAGTTTCAAAAGTGAATATCTTCAAATTTTACTCACTTAATTTCTGTAGTTGTTCATACACATCGGCACAAAGCAGTGTCTTATGGCTATTTCCAATACCAGACGCATACTCAGCCTCGTTCTGATGCCGAATTAGGTCACGCGTGAATAGTATGAATAGGCTTCGGCAGTAACAGGTTCTATCACATTGGATTAGTATTCCCTTCTATGCAGCAACAAATGCTTAATAAGCGCATCAGTCTAAGTTTGATATGTAGGATCAAATCTAGGTCGGTGTTTTGATTTTGAAAATATTATGCTTGCATCGGACTATGCAATTTTAATCTATTCCGAGTTGGTATTTGCTGGTTCCATAGAACAGACTGAAGCTGCGACATTGCATGCCGGGTCGCAGCTTCAGCTTACACACCGGAAGTTGGAGTTGGTGCCACTCCCAGCCCTATTCTTCGCTATAGACCCTATACTTTAACCTCACTTTGCACCTGTAACCAAATGCCACCTGGTGACCAAACCTGGTAGGGTTCTTGCCATACATTTATTCCCATGTAGAGTGTAGTGGAATTCTCCTGGAAATATTGTATAATACCGACCCACCCAGGGGGGAGGCTAATGACTAACACATGGTATATACATAAACAATACCCGTAGCCTACTCATAGAGGTGGAAAATGACTTCACCAAAATCCAGCAACCGGAAACGGAAACATAAGTATGGGGGGCCACCATTTGTATACTCGCTTTGAATCGTGTAATGACAGCGATTGGTTAATAATATACTCTTGCTGATATATATATAAATAAATACTTTTCTGAGCTTTTAGCGGGGGTCGGTTCTAAGCATTGCTTATTCATATTAAATGTTTGGTGCGTAGTTTGTTTTGTTGGGTTTTTATGAGGTATAAACTAGTTACACAAATATTATTCATGTATGTAATTCTCCTGCTTTCTTATTATGTTTATATCATCGGCATCTACTCGTGTAACCTCCTTTTGATATGTTCTTGTGTAGTTGGGTTACTGGAGGTGGGGGTGCAGCCTGGAGAGCTGGAGGTCTGCCCTCAAGCAGCTTCCCTAATTCCCCAACTGCCCTCCAGGTGGGGGCCTCACCCCCCCTACCATCTGCCCATTTCCCCTCCTATTTATGTCCTAGCAACATCTATGGTCATATGGGGATGGGTTTCGACTTGTGACAGTATTCACTTATGGCGACTTTATAGTGCTGCCCCACTGGGATACCAGGCCAACAGCACCATGACATGATATCCCACTCTGTCACATTATCCTGATGCTAAGCCAACCAGTTGTTGCCATATCCCAGTGATGCTGACGATAAGGCTATATAGCAAACAGTATCAGTTCTGTAAGTCATTGGTTTGACTTTACTGGAATTCAAACTCCTGACCTTCAACGGGGGAAGCCTGTGCTCTACCGATTGGACCATCGCATCGAGTCCAGTATGATGTATACAATACTTCATCCTGTATGTGTGTTCACCACTGTATATAGATAGTGTTGCTGTGCACTGAGTTACCAGGATACCTTAGCAACATCGCCAGCAGTAATCTGAAGCCCTAACTAATTTTTAAAGAAACAACTGGACTGGTTATTGCCTCCTCTTTTACAGATTTTATCTGTTTTATTAATTAAATTTTGCTGTCAGTTGACACAAATTTAAGCACTTCAGCGTTGCACCCAATATCATATTTTCCCTAAATATCACCCGGTAGCCACCCTCATATTTACCCTCGATATCACCCACTAGCCACCATCATATGTACCCCCAATATCACTCACTACACACCATCATATTTACCCTCGATATCGTCCACTAGACACCATCATATTTACCCTGAATATCACCCACTAACCACCATCCTACTTATCCCCAAAATCGCCCACTAGACACCATCATATTTACCCCAAATATCACCCAGTAGCCACCATTATATTCACGCCAATCTCCCCCACATTTTTACCCTCAATATCACCCATTAGCTACCTTCATTCTACCGCCAATATCACCCACTAACCATAATCATATTTATCCCAAATATCGCCCACTGGCTACCATCATATTTACCCCCAATAATGCCCACTAGCCACTATTATACATACCCCGATCTCGCCCACTAGCCACCATCATATTTAACCCCAATAACGCCCAGTAGCCACCATCATATTTACCCCAATATCACCAACTAGCCACCATCATATTTACCTCCAATATCACCCACTAGCAACCATGATATTTACCCCCGATATCACCCACAAGCCTCCATCCGATTTCCCCCTAATATCACATACTAGTAACCATCATATTTACCCTTAATATCACCCACTAGCCACCATTATATTTATCCTCAATATTGCCCATTAGCCACCATCATATTTATCCCCAATATCGCCCAATAGACATAATCATATTTACCCCCAATATCACCCTAGCTACCATCATATTTACCCTCAATATCGCCCACTAACACGTGTCTTCTTCTGCAGGTGGTTCACCCTCAGTGGGGAGAGTAATGTGGCGGCCAGAGACAGGGACGCTGTGTCTATGATCAAGTATTACTTCACACACATCATACACGAGGTAAGTGGTGCATCTTTTGCCTTCTCCTTTTCAGGTTACTTTAAAATAAAATAAATTGAAAATGCTTTCCTTCTGAACTTCGATGATCATGGTTGTCTACCAATCAAAACAAGAGCTGGCCGAATCGGTTGAGCGCGGGCCTCAAGTGTGCGGGATATCGGGAGTTTAGTTCCTGGTCGAGTCAAACTAATGAGTTATAAAATTGATACTTGTCACTTCTTAGCCTGACGCTCAGCATTAATAGGATAGGGCAAGGATGGGTTTGCTCAGTGTCAGGATAATGTGACTGAGTGGGATATCGGGTCATGGTGCCAGTAGCCGGGTATCCCAGTGGGGCAGCACTATAAAGTCACCATGAGTGCGCACTGTCATAAGTCAGTACCTGTCCTGATATGAGCTGAGATGTTGCCAGGATGCAAAACTCCAACAACCAACCAATCAAAAGAGCTCTTCCTGCAGGCTCATGATTTAAGTTGTCTCAAAGTGAGATTCTCCAGAGGTATATAGAATAAGGAAATTAACCACAGAACTGCTTAACGTCTTCACCAGACGAGATGGCTGAATCAGTAGGAGCGCTGGCCGGCTTAAAATGCGGGAGACATCATAGGTTCGAATCCTGGCCAAGTCAAACCAATTGTAAAATATTCCTACATTTTAGGTCTGGTTCATAAATAAATAATAGTTTAAATAAACTCTAAAATATCTCCTTTTCACAAAACTCATATGTGAAATCATCCTACTATTTTGGAGTTGTCCCAATCTAAGGGACTGGTGACCACTAGTGTTATGTAAAGATAAATAGGGTTGATGCTCCCACGTAAGTGTGATTGGTGAACTTGATGGAAAAATATGTATCTGACTTGGGGTGAGTGGGTTGCCCCCCCCCCCCTCCACCCCCTTACCTAGCAGGGGGAGAGGGCTGGTGGGAGTGGTGGGGGTCCCCCCACTCCCACCCTGCCTCCCCCCACCACTGACTAGAGGAGTTCAGCCAATGAAATGCCATGTTACTGTCTCTGAACGAGGAGACTCCCAGCAACTGTGTACCTGTATTTTGAATGTGTTCCAACTGAATAAAAGAGCTGGGCAGTGGGGGGTGGCAGGCAGATGACCTGGAGACAGCACAGCAGGAGGAGCCAGCCACCCTTCCCTACTAAACTTTACCACACTTAATTTCTGTTGGGTTACTATTTCTTGGAACTGATATAGTAAGCAGGTATAGTAAGCAGATATAGTAGGCAAATATAGTAAGCATATATAGTGAGCATATATAGTAAGCAGATATAGTAAGCAGATATAGTAAGCAGATATAGTAAGCAGATATAGTAAGCAGATATAGTAAGCAGATATAGTAAACATATATTGTAAGCAGATATAGTAAGCAGATATAGTAAGCAGATCATCGCTTGAGTAATATCATACATTAGTGCTTTCCGGCCTCCACACACAGAAGTAAGGGTTCTATTTCCTATAAAGATTCTAGCATGTAAAATACCACTAGTTAACACAATGACTTACAAAATGGACACTTGTCACTATCTAGCCTGGCACATAGCAATAATAGGATAGAGCAAGGACTGGTTTGCACAGGATCAGGATAATATGATTGAGTGAGAGATCGGGTCATAGTTAGTGTTAGGGAGGTGTTCTCTGTGGCAGAGTGGTTAGAGTGTCTGACTTTTTTCTAAGTCGGACTCCTAATCTGAAGGTCAGTGGTTCAATTCCCCATGCCCCCCCACCTCTGCCAATTTGGATTTCCACTGCTGTGTATAACTTACAGCGTCATCAAAGGCCAGTTGCTCTCATACCATGTCTATGTGGTGTGGGAGGTTAAAAATCCCTTGAGTCGGTAAAAGTGTAGGCTCGGGCTTTCTATCGACAAACTGTCTAATGGTGAAAACAAGTCTATTCAGACTTATCCATGATAGGCAGTAAAATCTTCAAGAAATAAATAAAAAATAAAAAATAGGGCTGATGGCCCAATCTTCCAGTGGGGCAGCAATGTAGAGTCACCATGAGTGCACGTTGTCACAACTTGGTGCCCATCCTGATGAGACATTCCATGTTGCTAGGATGGAAAGCCCCAATAAAACAAGACAAACCCAGTTTAAGACTTCAAGTGGCTAATGACGATTTGTCAGAATAGATGCAAGGCCTCACTCACTCTCGTTAGTGTGATTGTAGCCTTGGGATGGAGAGGTTTGTCATGTTCAACGTAAAACCAACTTGGCAGTGTCAACCTTCTACTGTACACAAAACACATGGAAAATTGTGCCAACCCTAAAGCTGCATAGTCCGATGAAAGCGCCAAATTTTCAAAACCAAAATACTGACCTAGATCTGAACCTACATATGAAATTTACATACCAGTGCACCTGGTAAGCATTTGTTATTGAATAGAAGAGCCACTAAGTCCATTTTTGTACACCTGTTCCTGCTGAAGTTTATGGTTTCAGAATTTAACGTGAGCACCAAATTTAATTGGACATGTCTTCACTTCAAATATCTGTAAAGTTAAAGTTGATACTTGTCACTTCCGGATGGCCGAATGAGTTAGAGCGTCCGTCTCCCGTGTTGGTAGATCGTGGGGTCGTGGGGGCGAACCCTGGTTGAGTCAAACCAATGACTTGAAAATTGATACTTGTTGCTACCTAGCCAGGCGTTTGGCATTATTAGGATAGGGCAAGGAGCAGTGGAATGAGGAAGGCCAATTTTCCACAATTGAAATTTCCCCTGCTTAAACTTAGACAACTAATGTAAAAAAATAAAAATAATTTTTTTTTTAAAAGATCCGATGAAAGATAATTTCGTAAAAATCAAGACACTTACCTACATTTGATCCTATATCTCCAACTTAGATACTGGGACTAATGATTTGGGACATGATAGAAAGAATAGTCAGTGAATTTATTATGCCATCCCCTTGGTCACCTACTTTGAGAAAGCTATTACGCAGGGTCCCCACTAACAAAATTATCTCATGACCTGATTACCCTAGCCTTGATTCTCAGTACCATGTGTAGCTTATGCTGGAAGCTTATTCGGTCATAAGCAGGAAGCCTATTAGGTCATTAGTAGGTCAGCCTATATCACGTGACAAATCACCAAATGGAGATCTGGACCATACCCACAGGAGTTTTCGCAAGCCTGTCAACATTATTTCGGGTTCTTTCAGTTCAAATCGCTCCAGAGTTAGTCAGTTTTCATCAATCTTACTCCAGAGTAATGGATAGTATGTTATAATTGTCAACCTACTTTATTTATCACAAAAATATAGGAAGATTCTAAGGACATCGGACTATGCAACTTTAATTATTTATAATCAAAATTACTTAAAACTAAAGTAAGACAGATTATAATGATGATGATGATGATCATCATCATCATCATCATCATTATCATCATCATGCTGTCAGTTGTGATGCGACAAAGACTGCTTTCATTACTTGACTGCCACTCTCCGTTTAGCTCTCTGCTGTGAGAGTGATGTCCATGAGTCGGTCTTAATGTCTCTCAGCTTCAGGTTTCTCTTGATGGTATCCTTGAACCAGAGACGAGGGTGCCCTCTCTTTCTGTAACCAGAAGATAGTTGAGAGTAGATGATCTGCTTTGGTAGCCGGTCTGATTAGGCATTAGGGCATTGGGCATTAGGTGCCCAGTCCACCGGAGATTCTTTTTGATCAGAAGATCTTCCATAGAGGGCAGCCCCGTCCGTTCGAGTATTTCCTTATTTGTCACTTTGTCCTTCCAGGTTAGCCTCATGCTTGAACGCAGATGTTGCATCATGAAGGCATGCAGCTTTTTAACCTGTCGTCTGTACACTGTCCAGGCCTCGGCTCCGTATATATATATAACGATCAACCTATCAAGTATCATATTATCCACCTAAAAAGACTACCTCCCTGTATGCTTCTTTTTTCTCTTCTCTCGTCCCCCCCCCCCTGATCATATCTTAGCTTATTGTCTTGTAATTGCCTATCTATATTGCTTAGTGTGTATGGGCAACTGTCATTTGTCAGCAATGACTATACCGCTATCAGAACCACTAAAGGAGTCCTTCACAGCCCTGCATTTTGTTGCTGAATAACACTAAGTTTAACCGAGGGTGTGTGTGTGGGGTGGAGGGGAGGTTGGAGTCACTAGCAGCAATACTCAAGCATGTAATTTTCCAAGACAATTACTGTTCAATGATATTATGATGAATTTTTTTAGGGGTACATTAGGGACATTTCAATCATGGACAATTGGCTTTTCTCATTCCACTGTTCCTTACCCTATCCTGGTAATGCTGAATGCCAGGCTATCTAGCGACAAGTATCAATTTTAAAGTTTTTGCATTGAGTTGACATGGCTTCGAATCCCACGACCTACCAAAACTGGATGTGGGCGCGCAACTCATTTGATATTGACTACTGACTACATACAGTGGGGAGGCATTGTGGTTGCTATCAAGCCACCAGCACTGTGGCCCACCCAAATTACCTTGGAACATAGACACAAATATTTACCTTCACCCACAATAGGGGTGACCAGACGGGGTGGCTGAATGAGTAGAGCATCTGTCTCCTGTTTTGGGAGATCAGGAGATCCGAACCCATGAGTTTGTGTCTTCGAATCCTGGTTGAGTCAAACTAATGACTTAAAAATTGATACTTGTCACTTCCTAGCCTGGTGCTCGGCATTATTAGGATAGGGCAAGGACTGGTTGGCTCAGTGTCAGGATAATGTGACTGAGTGGGATATCAGGTCATGGTGCTGGCAGCCTGGATTCCCAGTGGGGCAGCACTATAAAATCGCCATGAGTGCGCACTGTGACAAGTTGGTACCCGTCCTGATATGACCTCAGATGTTGCTAGGACGTAAACCAACAACAAACAAACAAACACAATAGGGGTGAATGACCACCATGTCTAAATCCGAGCAAAAACTGCTTCGGTATGAATCGACTATAAACAAGCCCTAGAGACCCTAGTTCCAGTAAACCGTGTTTATCTATATTGTCATAGATTTGATGAACTGAGAGAGAATGCACAAAAGAACCAAAATAGCAACCATTGTAATTTCTTCATTCAACTTTGTTAAGCCTATTATTCTGAATGATTTCATCCATTTTGAACTTCAAAGGTTATGGGCTCCGACACATAAGTATGTGAATGATATATATAGACTGTGGCTATTTGCAAAGCTAAGAGACTACATGACACAAGAAATATCAATAACAATCTTCAAGAGCATGGTGCTCCCCTATTTTGACAATGGAGATGTAAACTACATGGGTGCGAAAATAGAACTTCTAAAAAACTGCAAACAATACAGAACAGAGCCCTGAAAATCTGCCTCAGAGTAGACAAGCTGCACCCCACCTATGACATACACAAAAGAATCAAAGTAAAATTGCTAGAAAATAGGAGAATAATTCATCTGAAAACATTAGTATACAGCTATAGTCAAGGCAATAAACTCCTCTAACAAAACCACAAAGGGCTACTAGAGCAAATAATGCGCCACTACTAAAGCAGATCAGAAGCCAAATAAAAGCTCATGAGAGAAGCACGCTGGAAATGGCTGCCAAGGTGTGGAATGCCCAAACAGTAAAGGAACGACAAATTCCTGACCTAAAAACATACAAAAAATATCTGTGCAAAATACGGCTAGGAAACCCCCACTAAGCTGCACTGCAAAGAGGCATGTGATATGTCACGGGCCACGAGCGGGATGCCCAATGGATGGTAACCATGCCAAAAGTAGCCAGATAGCACACCACACAGCTACGTACAAGCCTATGATGCGTAAATAGGAGTAGGCTAGTCTAGTAGTAAGAGTAGAAAAAAATAAAACACATATATGCCAAGAAAATCAAAAAGAATTAACATAGACTACTAACCACACCAACCATCTATCTGCTACTGAAATGCAGGCAATCAAATACCTTATCAGCAGCTACTGTATGATAAGATAACACCGACATACAGCTGGCTAGCATTGAAAAGAAGCCTGAATACCCAGGCTTATATGCTATGGACAGTATAAAAACAGCCTCAATAAACACAATTTTAAAAATAAAAAAATAGATATATCAGATTCTGAAATCATGTGACCATGTCCATAACCCAGACATCTTGTGCCTTTTTTTTAATAGGGTTGTTCAGCAGCCCTATTCTGAGAACAGTGCTGTCATAGTAACAAACTACCTGGCACTCAGCCACTAGTGTGTGTCCTACTCCAGTAAAGCTGCCGACAGGGTGGCCGAATGAGTAGAGCGTCCGTCTCCTGTTTTGGGAGATCGGGAGATCCAAAGGCATGAGTTTGTGGCTTTGAATCCTGGTCGAGTCAAACCAGCGACTTGAAAATTGATACGTGTCGCTTCCTAGCCAGGCGCTCGGCATTATTAGGATAGGGCAAGGACTGGTTGGCTCAATGTCAGGGTACTGTGACTGAGTGGGACATCAGGTAATGGTGCTGGTGGCCTGGTTTCCCAGTGGGGCAGCACTATAAAGTCGCCATGAGTGCGCACTGTCACAAGTCGGTACCCTTCTTGATATGACCTTAGATGTTGCTAGGATGTAAAAGAACAACAAACAAGTAAAGATGCCAGTATGGACAGCTGTCACATTTGTTTTGTGTGTTGTTGTTTTACGTCCTAGCAACATCTAGGGTCATATCAGGATGGCTACCGACTTGTGCACTAATGTTTACTTTATAGTGCTGCCCCCCACTGGAAAATCAGGCTGCCAGCACCATGACCTGATATCCCACTCAGTCGCATTATCCTGACACTGAGCCAACCAGTCCTTTCCCTATCCTAATAATGCTGAGCGCCTGGCTAGGAAGTGGTAAGTATGGTTTGACTCAAACAGGGTTCAAACCCACGAACCCATCCCCGAACACCTGGGCTTACTGGAGACGGACGCTCAACTCATTCGGTCATCCCGTCTGGTCAGCTGTCACATATTTACACCCCAGTCACACTAGGCTTACAAACACTTTGCAACCTCTTGCAACCACAAAATAAACAAGTGGGCGCAAGTGGGCGCAAGTGGGTGAAAAGTGGGCGCAAGTGGGCGCAAGTGGGCGAAAGTGGGTGAAAAGTGGGCGCAAGTGGTTGCAAAAAGGTGTATTTGGTATTCAGTGGTCACCGACTTCCTGCCAACCATTTTGATCGGAAGGAGGTTGCATGTGTTGCACCAAAAGACTCCTTACAATCAAATTGATTGCCCGCAGGTCGCAAATCATTTTCATAAGTTGACGATCAGTCGGGGACCATCGCCGAATGATCGGTGACTGGTCGCCGACTAGTCCCCGACTGATCAGGTACCATGGCACTGTTGCAAGCACCTGCGATCACTCGGCGATCGGTTGGTGATCAGTTGGCAATCGGTTGGTGATAAGTTAGCTATTGGTTGACGATCGGTTGATGATCAGTTGGCGATCGGTTGGTGATCGGTTGGCGATTGGTTGGTGATCAGTTGGTGATAAGTTAGCTATTGCTTGACAATCGGTTGGCGATCGGTTGGTGATCGGTTGGTGATCGGTTGGCGATCGGTTGGTGATCAGTTGGTGATAAGTTAGCTATTGGTTGACGATCGGATGGTGATCGGTTGGTGATTGGTTGGTGATCAGTTGGTGATCAGTTGGTGATAAGTTAGCTATTGCTTGACGATCGGTTGGCGATCGGTTGGTGATCCATTGGCGATCGGTTGGTGATCAGTTGGCGATCGGTTGGCCAGTCCCAGACCACTCATTGACCAATAATCACTTGATCGCCAACCCATTGCCAACCCATTGCCAACTGATCGCCAACAAATCAGCAACCAATCACTAACCAATCAACAACAGATCGCCAACCGATCACTAACCGATCGACAACCTGTCTTCCCTGCAGACACCAACCATTTTTTTCCGGTTTTTGTGGGGGGGGGGGCGGGTGGGGGGGGGGGGCTTTGGTTGCAAGGAGATCGCCGATGTTTTTTTAGGGTGTTTTTGTTGGTCGCAAGAGGTCGTAAAATGAGTCGGAAGCCTAATGCGACCGAACCCTATATTTGGTAAAGCCTTTGGTTTGACCGGACTGAGATGAATCCGACGACGACCCCCAGGGGGCAATCCCACGACCCGACACACCACGACGGAGGACTTATCCGATCGACCATCCGATACGGCACTTAGGTTCACTGCACTCAGTTGTCATCGGTGAGATAATGGAGCCAACACCCACCAGACGGGATGGCCGAATGAATTGAGCGTCCATCTCCCGTTTTGGTAGATCGTGGGATTCGAATATACCGGTTCGAACCCTGGTAGAGTCAAACCAATGACTTAGAAATGTATACTTGTCTCTTCCTAGCCAGGCACTCGGCATTATTAGAATAGGGCAAGGACTGGTTGGCTCGATGTTAGGATAATGTGAGTGAGTGGGACATCAGGTCATGGTGCTGGTGGCCTGATTTCACAGTGGTGCAGCACTATTAAGTCACCCTGAGTGTGCACTGTCATAAGACAGTACCGGTCCTGATATGACCTCCGATACACCCATCTATGTATGTTTAACCATCCGGCTATTCCACCCCCGCTTAAGGCGAGCCTACGTGTTAATAAATAATTGTTTCCATGTGAATTTCCTGAGCCTCCCGCCGCTGGTTGTCCGCCTTCCCGCTAGCTTGACCCAGGGCTAGCAAGGTGGTTAATATATTTTCAGAGGTGGGGAGTTCGACTCCATACAGACCGTGGGGCGGAAGGCCCTTAATTAAATACATTTATAGAGCAATCGAATAACAATATCAAGTTGACCATAGCGGTTAATAATATAAGACTGGAGAATAGTAAAGAATGGAAGGAACGTTCCAATTACTTCTTAGGAGCTCACAGCTTTATTCTTACGCTAACTAACAATATAAGTTTAGCAATATGATGGATATGAACAAGTACATCCCCTCCCATATAATTATGTTGAATAAGTTTGGAATTTCGACAATAAAAGCCTAAATCTCGTCTAAAACATCAGAGCATGCAAAAACACGTCTGATGGGTCTGGGCCTGAATGCCCGACCTTCCACCATTACTAGGAAAGTCACAATTGACGTATCCTAGCAACGCTTTACAGCAGGGACCCGGCCCTGCAAATGGTGGCAAATGCGAGCCTGGGGAGTAGCCCGCATTTCAGAATGCAAGCTAATCAGCCCTGCCCGCATTTCCATCGGTCGAGTAGTCTTGCCCACTTCATATGCATGTATTTACATATATACAGACACACATATATATATATACAAGAATGTGTAATTAAAATAAATAACTGAATTCCATGAATGAGACTAAGTGTCCGCCCTATGGCTACTGTTTATTGCCTTCAAGATGGCCACCGGAACCGGAACCAATATCTTCAAAAATGGTCCAGAAGCCAAATGATTTAAGAAACCGGAGACATTGACTGAAAATCAAAATGAGCGAAATCATGTAAATCTGCCCCTATCACCCCCCCCCTCCTCAACCGCCCCCCCCCCCCATCCATCCACACACACTTCTCTCCACCTAGCCATCTCTCGCGGTGCTTATACCCGTCACACTACGACGTAATGAGCGAACGTGAGCCTAACGTGGTGATTTTTCGTCATTATGTTGATGTACGTTGGATTACGTTATGATGACGTCATAATAGTGTAGTGGTCTGCACTGACCTCTCAGACAAGTAACCACATGGACAGGTAGGCGTGGGGAGTGTATTGATATCAGGGAGCCTAGGTGGTGTAATGGTTAGCACACTGGCCCGGAGTGCAAAGAGATGTGGGTTCGAGTCCCGCTCTAGGCACGATATTTCCAATTTTCATCACCCCCACGGCACTGGTTGCCGTGATCAGGATCCTGTACAAGCTTTGCGCTGTATGGTTGTTGAACCTACCCTGTGTATGTATGTGTTAGTGCATTGCCTGTATGTATGTAATTGTAAGCATTACAAGACTTACAATTCCAGGGGGACGAGTGTAGTGGTCTGCACTGACCTCTCAGGCAAGTAACCACATAGACAGGTAGGCGTGGGGAGTGTGTTGATATCAGGGAGCCTAGGTGGTGTAATGGTTAGCACACTGGACCGGAATGCAAAGAGATGTGGGTTCGAGTCCCGCTCTAGGCGCAATATTTCCCATTTTCATCACCCCCACGGCAATAGCTACGTCATATTACGTCGTGTTACCTCGAGTTACGTTGAGGTTTTGGACATGTTAACAAATTTTGACGTAGCTCGAACGTAAGGGTTTACGTTCGCCATACGTTCTGTTCACGTTCAGCGAACGTCAATGATGTTAAACGGACGTTAGGCAAACATTCCTCACTACGTTCCACTACGTTCCACTATGTTCCACTCGTTGACCCACATTAAAGCCGGTGGAAACGTCCATGCGGCATAATGGGAAAGTCATGAGAACGTCAGGAGAACGTCAGGAGAACGTCAGGAGAACGTACGTTCAGCGTTTCGCCAACGTTTAATGACGTAAGTAACGTAAGGTAACATAAAGCAATGTAGTTCTGGCAATGGAATAACGTTCATAACGTTCCGTGAGCGTCATTACGTTGTCCTTTCTCGTTGAATGACGGTATCACTACGCTTTACCAACTTTACGCTCTCGTCCACTATGCTGCATCCACGTTCAACTTGTGCCCAAATTTGCATACTACGCCGAGAAGTTCAATGTTCTTCACGTTCTCCCTACGTTGACGTCGTTACATCATGGTGTGACAGGGCCATTAGAGACTAAACGCCGTGGCCGAATCGGTTAGAGCGCATGCTTCCCGTGCGGAAGTTCGGGAGTTTGAATATCGGTCGAGTCAAGGCAATGACTTATCAAATTGTTACTTGTCGCTACCTAGCCTGGCACTCGGCATTCGCAGAATAAGACAAGGACTGGTTAGGTCAGTATCAGGATAATGTGGGGATATCAGGTCATGGTGATGGCAGCCTGGTTTCCCAGTGCAGCAGCACTATAAACTTGGCATGACAGTGTACTGTCACACGCTGGTACCCATCCTGATATAACGTAGGATGTTGCCAGAATCAGGGTCCGTACAGAGCCTGCAAAGTCCTGAAAAGTCTTGAAAAGTCTTGAACTTCATTTGCCCCATTTCAATGCCTTGAAAAACCTTGAATTTAACCTATTTTGGGTAATTAGTCTTGAAAAGCCTTGAAGTCCATTAAACTGTCCCCATTGACTGACTGATCTAAATTAATCCAAAATCGGCATTTGGAATGGCGATTTTGGACTAAATCTGAATGAAATTTCTTTAATTCCTATCAAAACCAGCCTTGAAATATGCTTGAATTCCATACCTCCTCATATGGTTTACTAAATGAATTCAATCAATTAGTAATACAACTTTTCATTTTTAATGGGAATATCTTTTCTTTGGCCACAAATATATAATTGCGAGCTTTTTAATTTAATGAGTGTCTATTGGCACATAATTGATTGTCTGCTTTTACATGTAAAAGTGATGGTTTGAACAAAAAAACTAGCATTTCTTGCCGTGAATATGGCCTATGCTGCCGACACGGCGTAGAGCAACCATCAATCAATCAATCCATATCGTCAAATGTGTATGGACTCGGTTGGATGTAAAACCCCAAAAATACAAACAGTAATTATAAATGGAGCAGCTGCAAATAGTGTTGTCGGCCGGTGTCGGCTCTAGGGGCTTCGTCGGCAAGAGTCTGTTTGGTTAATGTCCTGCAAAGTAGCATATATAGGGAAGCCTTAGGGATGTGTTTCCATGGCCTCACTCTTCGACAACAATGACCAGGACTGTCCCAGGGCATTGGTTTTACCAACAGCGTGGCAAGTCCTTTCACACAAATACATATATATATATAGGTCATCCTCTGAAACTGGCCACTGAAGTGTGAAATGGGGACCAACACTGAAAAGGTTCCAAATAATAGTGGAATCCATGTTCATATGAACGTTGACATGTTGTGCATATGTCAGATTTGGGGGGGGGGGGGAAGAGAAAAAAAAGAGAAGAAAAAAGAGGGGAAAAAAGAGAGAAAAAAACCTTTTCACCTTTTGAATTTGATCTCTTACAAATTGAGTAATCTGAGGTTGTTTTTGTTGTTGTTTTTTTATTGAGGCTGTATTTATACTGTCCATAGCATATACGCCTGGGTATTCAGGCTTGTTTTCAATGCTGGCCAGCTGTAGTGCTGGTGTTATCTTATCACACAGTAGCTGCTGATAAGGTATTTGATTGCCTGCATTTCAGTAGCAGATAGATAGTTGGTTGGTCTGGTTAGTAGCCTATGTTAATTTATTTGGATTTTCTTGGCATATATATGTTTTATTTATTTCTACTCTTACTACTACACTAGCCTACTCCTATTTACATATCATAGGCTTGTAGGTAGTTGTGTGGTGTGCTATCTGGCTACTTTTGGCATGGTTACCTTCCATTGGGCGTTAATCTGTTAAAATCATTCATGTAACAGAGAAATCAAGCATTCATCCAGGAGATCATTTTAACATACACAACAAATTCAAACATGATTTTATTGGTTACAGTTAAGCAAACAAGATTATGTCTTATAAGAAACAAGTTGAAAAATAAGTTTGGGTAAATGCATGATGTCGATGCCTAAATTTTCCCATTTTCACTTTGGCACAAAATCATGAAAGCATACTTTCTTATACTCATTGTCGGATAGATTAAATACATGGAGGATTGCTAACATACTTAACACACGGAGGGAGCTGTAACTATTTGACTTGCTATCAAAATGAAAAGAATCAATTATCACCATCGTAACATGAAAACCAAACATGTGTTGACCAGTTTTAGAGAATGACCCATGTACCAACAGGGTTCAATTAGTGGGGGGGGGGACGTTCATTTGTTCATTCGCTGTTTCGCTCCTTTGCTGTTTCGCTCCTTTGCTGTTTCGCTCCTTTGATGTTTCGCTCCTTTGCTGTTTCGCTCCTTTGCTGTTTTGCTCCTTTGCTGTTTCGCTCCTTTGCTGTTTCGCTCCTTTGCTGTTTTGCTCCTTTGCTGTTTTGCTCCTTTGCTGTTTTGCTCCTTTGCTGTTTCGCTCCTTTGCTGTTTCGCTCCTTTGCTGTTTCGCTCCTTTGCTGTTTCGCTCCTTTGCTGTTTCGCTCCTTTTCTGTTTCGCTCCTTTGCTGTTTCGCTCCTTTGCTGTTTCACTCTTTTGCTGTTTTGCTCCTTTGCTGTTTCGCTCCTTTGCTGTTTCGCTCCTTTGCTGTTTCGCTCCTTTTCTGTTTTGCTCCTTTGCTGTTTCACTCCTTTGCTGTTTCGCTCCTTTGCTGCTTCGCTCGCTCCTTTGCTGTTTCGCTCCTTTGCTCTTTTACTCTTTTGCTCTTTCGCTATTTTGCTCTTTCGCTCTTTAGCCCTTTCACTGTCAATACTGCGGGAACAGGTGGCAGAAAAACACATGCCAATCCCATCACTCACCATCGCCTGCTCTGATTGGCTGGCCCCGAACGCAACAGCCAATCATGTTCCACCGTGCGCTGACCTTCTTCCTCGCCCTTCAATGCGCTCCCAACCACCATATGAACAACCCCTCTTTGCGACTACCCATCTGCACTTTTGATTGATTACATGAAAGAATCAACAATCAAATTTTAGTTTTTCTAGGTCATGGGATTTGAACCTCTGGCCGAGTCAAACCAATGACTTAAAAATAGTTACTTGTCATTATCTAACCTGGTCTTTAACATCAATAGGATAGGGCAAAGAGCAATGGAATGAGGAAGACCAATCGACCATGATTGGAACTTCCCCTGCTTAATCGACTAATGTGCCACAACAATAACAAATAAATATAAAGTGCATACTTAATGAGATTCCCTTCTCTTCCCACCGACACTCGCACACACTCACTCACACTCACTCACACACACTCACTCACACACACTCACTCACACATACTCACACACAGTCACACAAACTCACACACACTCACACATACTCACACACAGTCACACACACATACACTCACATACACACTCACACATACTCACACACAGTCACACACACTCACACGTACACTCACATACACACTCACACATACTCACACACACACTCACACACATGCACACACGACACTCACACACATGCACACATGACACTCACACACAGCACTCACACACACACTCATACACACTCTCACACAAACTCACGCACACACACTCACACACACTCACACACACTCACACACACTCACTCACGCACACACTCACACACATTCACACACACAACACACACAACACAATACACACAACACACACAACACACACCTCACGCAACACACACACAACGCACACAACACACACAACACGCACAACACACACAACACACACAACACACACAACACACACAACACACACAACACACACAACACACACCTAATTGCACCGGCTCCAGTGGGGACCGTACGCGGTGGCCGAATCGGTAGAGCGCAGGCTTCCCGTGCTGAAGGTCGGGAGGTCGACGAGTCCCAGCCGAGCAAAACCAATGACGTACGAAATTGATACGTGTCGCTACCTAGCCTGGTGCTCAGCATTAAAGTTGCATAGTCCGATGGTTCTGAGTTTCTCTCATTTTCTGAGATAAGCATATTAGGTTGATCATTAAAATCTACCTCAGTTTAGTTTGAAGTAACTTTTATTTTAAATGGCAAACTTTTGAGATACTTGAAGTGCAAACGTGCTAAATTAATTATGGCAAGCCAAAACTCTAACTTGCCAAAACTCTAACACCATAGGCTTGCCAAAACTCTAACACCATAGGCTTCTGCAGTGACAGGTTCTATTCAATTGCCTCAATATTCCCTTATGTGTGACGACAAATGTTTAATAAGTGCACCACTATCTAAGTTAGATATGTAGAATCAAATCTAGATAATTGTTTTTGTTTTGAAAATGTGATGTTGTCATCGGACCATGCAGCTTTAATAGGATAGCACAAGGACTGGTTAGCACAGTATCAGGATAATGTGACTGTGGCATATCAAGTCATGGTGCTGGTGGCCTGGTCTCCAAGTGGGTCAGCACTATGAAGTCGCCATGAGTGCGCACTGTCACAAGTTGGTCCCCGTCCTGATATGACCTTAGACGTTGCTAGGACGTAAAACACCAACCAACCAGCTCCAATGGGTGAGAAGGCTTACATTACAGACACCCACCCTACGTTCCCACCCAGCGACTATCTATAGCCCAGCACGCATGGTTAGCTGTGAATTGAAGAGTTCATCACCAGTCCTTACAGCTGTTGTTGTTTTACGTCCTAGCAACATTTAAGGTCATGTCACAATGGGTACTGACTTGTGAGAGTGTGCGCTCATGGCGACTTGTTCTTGTTTTACGTCCTGGTAACATCTAAGGTCATATCAGGATGGGTACCGACTTCTGACAGTGTGCACTCATGGCAACTTTATAGTGCTGCCCACTGGGAAATCAGGCTGCTGGAACCATGACCCGAAATCCCACTCAGTCATATTATCCTGACACTGAGCCAACCAGTCCTTGTCCTATCCTATTAATGCCGAGCACCAGGCTAGGAAGCGACAAGTATCAATTTTATAATTCATCGGTTTGACTCGACCGGGAACTGAACTCCCAACATTCCGCACGCGAGGCCTGCGCTCTACCGATTAGTTTGTTTGCTTGTTTGTTGTTGTTTTACGTCCTAGCAACATCTAAGGTCAGATCAGGATGGGTAGCCACTTGTGACAGTGCACACTCATGGCGATTTTATAGTGCTGCCCCACTGGGAAACTAGGCCATCGGCACCATGACCTGGTATCCCGCTCAGTCACATTATCCTGACACTGAGCACACCAGTCCTTGCCCTGTCATAATAATGCCGAGTCCCTGGCTAGGAAGCGACAAGTATCAATTTTTAAGCCATTGGTTTGACTCGACCAGGGTTCGAACCCACGATCTACCAGCACGGGAGACGGATGCTCTAACTCATTCGGCCATCGCGTCTACTATAGTGCTGCCCCACTGGGAGACCAGGCCACCAGAATCATGACTTGATATCCCACTCAGTCACATTATCCTGACACTGAGCAGACCAGTCCTTGCCCTATCCCAATAATGCCGAGCGCCTGGCTAGGAAGCGACAAGTATCAATTTTTAAGTCATTCGTTTGACTCGACCTGGGTTCGAACCCACAATTCCACGGTCTACCAACACCGGAGACGGACGCTCTAACTCATTCGGCCATCCCGTCTGGTCTATATAAGTGGAGGGAGAAATATAAGAAAATTCCCAATAATTAAATAACGCTTGCTTGTGTTTTATATGCTAGCAACATCGAAGGTCATATGAGGAGGCAACTCCTATAGTGCTGTCTCTCTGAGAAACCAGGCTACCAACACCATGATCCAATATCCCATTCAGTCACATTATTCTGATACTGAATTAACCAGTCCTTGTCCTATCCTATTGACGCTGAGTGCCAGGCTATGTAGCAACAAGTATAAATTTGATAAATCGTTGGTTTGACTCAGCTGGGACTCGAATGCCAGAACTTCTGCATGTGAAGCCTGTGCTCATACAGATGTAGCCACTGCATCTGATAAGTAAATAAGTCCTTTTGACGTGCTACTATTTCTGTGATCAGATTACTATTTTTATGATTAGTCTCACTACCTGTGCACTATGCATATCTGGTCATTTCACAGAGGTCATGTCACAAGTCGGTACCTGTCCTGATATGACCTTAGATGTTGCCAGGATGTAAAACTCCAACTAACCATGTGAATAGTGAAGTATAATTTTACTGCACAGTGTCTAATGGGGCTGTCACACTGCGACGTTTCTCGCCGGTGCGCCGCCAATGCGCAAAATCACTTTTAATCGTTGAGACACGTCAAACTTTTCAGCGTCAGCGCAACATATTGGTAGCGTGCGGCCGACGTTGTGAGAAAAAAAACAAAATAGTTTGGCATGCCATCCTGATATGACCTTAGATGTTGCTAGGTCATAAAACAACAACAAACAATAAAGCAACTGTTTGGCGCAACAAGCCTCACACGCATGCAGTGTATGCCTAGCATTTGCATAACGTTATTCCAGCGCGTGTAACGTATCTCGACATGCTCCTAACGTTGCCATAATGTTAGCACCCGCGCGTTGTCTTACGTGGAAAGTTTTGTGCAAGCACAAAGCTTTGCCGATTCCCTGACGTGCGCTGCCGACCGTCGCCTTCAATCAACGAATACCAACGTGCACCTAATGCGCGCGTAACGCTTCCTGACGTATCCCGACGTTGCGCCAAAAAATCACATATGTCGACGCACTTTGGCGAGAAACGTCGTAATGTGACAGGGCTATATGTGAGTTTAGTAGTCTACACTGACCTCTCAGGCAAGGAGCCACATAGGCAGGTAAGCGTGGATAAGGTAATGAAATCAGCCTAGGTGGTGTAATGGTTTGCACACTGGCCCAGAATGCATGATCTGTGGATACGATTCCTGCTCTAGGCGCAATATTTCCCTCGTGACAGTAAGATACAGACAGTTAATTGCAGTCATAGTTAATCTGGTGTGCTCTGAAAGCTTTCTGTGTAAACCTAGCACACTTACCTCTAATGAGTACAGTAAAACCTCTCTAACCGACAACCTCCACAGATCGACCACTCCCCTATATTTAGGTCCCTAACGATCGCCCACACAATACCATTGTAATGATTTTTTTAAACTCCCTAAACCGACCACCTCCCCAAATAAACAATTTTAAGTCGGTCCAATAGGCGGTCGATTTAGAGAGGTTTTACTGTGTATGTATGTATGTATGCATTGTGTTGTGGTATTCTTAGGCTACCTATAGTAATTCCATGCGCTTTTCACTGAAAGGCGTGAATGCATAGTGAATAGCGTGCCTCAACACGAAGGGGGAGGGTGTGTGGGGTGGGGAGGGGGGGGGGGGCGGGGAGATGTGCGCGCCAGATACCAGTACACGCAGCTAAATGGCTAATTAGCTTGAGATGGTTTAAACTAACCCAGCTTTTGTGTGGCTTTTTATTGGGGGGTGGTGGTTGTTGGAGTTTTACGTCCTGGCAATATCTAAGAGGAGATATCAGGACGGGTACCGACTTGTGACAGTGCACACTCATGGCGACTTTATAGTTCTGCCCCACTGGGAAATCAGGCCGCCAGCACAATGAACTGATATCCGACTCAGTCACATTATCCTGACACTGAGCCGACCAGTCCTTGCCCTATCCTAGTAATGCCGAGCGCCAGGCTAGGAAGCGACAAGTATACATTTTTAAGTCATTGGGGGAGGTGGGGGGGGGGGGAGGGTGTAGGGGGAGTGAATGTAGCTATTTCGTTGAATAGGTTCCTTTGTCAACGCCGAAGTACTGGTCTTCCAGCCAGTATTCAAGGCAGGATTATTTACACAATGGTTTTTATATAGAGTATATATATATATTTATATATATATATATATATATATATATATATAAGTCAGTATAAGTATTAAAGTGAGATAACAACAGCAGCTAAATACAGAATGTGCAGCAAACGGCGCAATGGATTACTAATGTTGACCTACATGTATTCCTGCAATATGATACAACTGGTGTAATATGAATGATTGCATCAATATTGAATGGATCGATGTGAGGAGGCCTATTTTTCTAGCATTTCGAATGTGTGCAGAAGTTATCTTCTGCGTTCTTTCACCGACCCAGTTACCCATGGCGTCACTCTGCGGGCGAATTTCACACTACAATCTCAGGTTAGGAGTTGAGGAAGCAGTGTCTGCCGATGTGCATGACATACAGCCATTAACTGGTTTTATTTTTCATGAAATGTTTGATCTTACTTGGCTTCATTTCTTAGTAAAGTGTCGTCAGAAAATAGAGATGTATAATTTCAAAATAAAGCTGTGTATATTTCCGAATAGAGTCGTGTATATTTCCGAATAGAGTTGTATATATTTCAAAATATAGTTGTGTATATTTCAAAATAGAGTTGTGTCGATTTCAAAATAGAGTTGTGTCGATTTCAGAATAGAGTTGTGTCTATTTCACAATATAGCAGTGATTATTTCAGAATATAGCTCTGTATAACGGTGTATATTTCAGCATGTAGTTGCGTATATTTCAGAATAGAGTTGCATACATTTCAGAATATAGTTAGTATATTTTAGTGTATATTTCAGAATATAGAAGTGTATATATTTAAGACTCTAGTTGTGTATATTTCTGGAATGGCGTGCGAATGGCGTACATGGCAGGTACCACGTTCACCTGACGGGTTTCGCTGAGTCATTGCATCGCGTTGGGTTCCAAATATGGCCTAAGTCAGAACCCGATGCAACGCATTTTGTCTGGAAGGCTGCATATATATATATATGATATTGATAGAAGTCATCTGTGCCGATTATGAACATAACGCGGGTGATGGCCCACTGTTTGAAGCACCTTTAGCGCTACCATACTAACTGTAACCGGAAGTCATACCTAGAGTAATGCCTCCTCTCCCTTAAGCCGCTGTCATACATCACCGGATTGGGGGAAACGGACAGAAACCGAACAAAGTCCGGTTTGTGTCCGTTCAAGTTTTGAACATCCACAAAACTAGGAACGGATGCCGCCGGATTGACGTCTATGGTTCTCGTCCGGTTTGAGTTTGTTTCATCTGTTGGCTATCTATTTCATGTCCATTTGTAGACCCGATGTTAATCAATTTTGATACTTATCACCACCGGACCAGACACTTCTGTCCATTGCTCAATCTGGTGATGTGTGACACCCACTTTATGATCAGCACATCGATGATGTAGTGTAACAGTAAATGCATATCCTCCAGTCTACATGTACAAAATAACATCCCTATGATATCTGTAATAACTGATGTCTACCTGATGTTGTCTATATTGTTCATACCATCTCATCATTTTTCTTCTCTTGAAGATTTATACTGCATGTCATGGATAAGTCTGAACAGACTTCCTTTCACCATTAGACAGTTTGTCGATAGAAATCCCAAGCCTACACTTTTACCGACCCAATGGATTTTTAACCTCCCACACCACATAGACATGGTATGAGAGCAACTGGCCTTTGATGACGCTTTAAGTTATACACAGTGGTGGAAATCCAAATTGGCAGAGGTAGGTGCATGGGGAATCGAACGACCTAGGAAAAAGTCAGACACTCTAACCAATCCGCCACAGACAATTGTTTGGGTTTTACATACTAACAATATCTAAGGTAATTCAAGGAACGGGTACCGACTTATGATGGTGCACACTCATGACGAGTTTATAGTGCTGCCCCACTGGGAGACCAGGCCGCCGGCACCATCGCCTGTTATCCCACTCAGTCATATTACCCTGACATTATGCTGACCAGTCCTTTTCCTATTTTAGTAATGCTGAGTGCCAGGCTAGGAAGTGACAAGTATCAAAGTTGTTAGTCATTGGTTTGACTCAACTGGGAATCAAACTCCTGACCTTCTGCACAGGAAACCTGCGCTCTACCTATTCGGCCACCGCGTTCAGTCTATCTCCTCATCTCATTCATGAATAGTTCATATGCAACCCGTTCTGATATGACCTTACATGTTGCTAAGACGTAGAATTCCAACAACAAACCAACCACCATATGCACCATAACTGCTGAAGCCACAAGATCAGTGTCTCGGTGCTGAAGAAAAAAAGATCTTATTCAACCAGACGGGATGGCCAAATGAGTTGAGCGTCCGTCTCCCGTTTTGGCAGATTATGGGTTCGAACCCTGGTCGAGTCAAACCAATGACCTAAAAATGTATGTATGTGTTGCTTCCGAGCCTGGCATTTGGCATTCTTAGGATAGGGCAAGGAGCAGTGGAATGAGGAAGATCAATCGTCCGTGATTTGAATTTCGCCTGCTTAATCAACTAATGTACAAAAACAAAAACAAAACAACGAAAAATGGAATAAACAAAATAAAATCAGGCCTACTGGCCTACTGACTAGCTGCTGCAGTATGTATCGGGCCACACCGGAAGCCAGGCGGGTGCGCGGTGCGCATGCGCATAATTAGCAGTAAGGTCGCATGTAAAGTAGGTGCAGCGCCACCTTGTGTGGATTCGCGCCGACTGTCCACAATGGAGAAGATTCAGAAGAGCTGGAGGCCGATTGTGTTGCCATGGTGACGTCACTCATATCCCATTTGATATGGAAGTGTATGCACATACAGAGTGCGTCGTGTTGTTGGCTGACATTGGGTTTGAAGCCCGAGGTTATGATATCCGATTATATATATACATATATATACATATATGTATATAAATTGTTTTTATACTTGCATAATGCATTTTACATGGTATATATAAATACCGGACATGGTAATTATATCCCATATAATATGTATATATATATCGGATGTGGTAAATATATCCCATATAATATATAAATATAATTATACCGGATGTGGTAAATATATCCCATATAATATATGTGTATGTATACCGGATGTGGTAAATATATATCCAATATAATATATGTGTATATACACAGGACGTGGTACATATATATCCCATATAATATATGTGTATATATACCGGACATGGTAAGTATATCCATATAATATATATATATATGGCGGACATGGTATATATGGGATATATAAACATATACATTATTATGTATGCACATATTTATTTGGGAGGAGACAATCCCAAGAAATTCATTAAAATTAATGGAATCACTTATAGTTGTAGGGATATTAAATTATTATTGAAGAGTGATCGATTAAATGAGAAAGCAAGCGAGTGACACACTAACCCAGTCGCTGTCGGCTTCGAACCCTACACCCAACTACTGCCGCCACCTGGCAGTTTCTTACTCCTCTAATATCTGACGTCACAATCGCCTCCGTTTTCAAACCCTCACTAGATGCCTGGATACAAACCCGCGAGGTCAGGCCATTCTACAGTTAGTACCGTCACTGACCCCACAACGAATGGAAGAAACTATAACTCATAGAGTTGTGCACCTGAGTAATCAGGGTTCCAGATTTCAATCCTTCAACTATGCCACTCCAACTTAAAGTTGCATAGTCCGATGCTTTTGAGTTTTCGCTATTTTCTGAGATAAATATATTATACTAATCGTTATAATCTACTTTACTTTAGTTTGAAGTAACTTTCATTTTAAATGGCTAAGTTTAGAGATATTTGATGTCAAAACATGCCAAAATAATTTTGGCAAGCACACGAAAACTCTGACACCATAAACGTTAGTAATAGTAGTAACGGTTTCTATTGATTGACGTAGTATGCCCTTCTATGCAGCAACAAATGTTTAATAAGTGCACCAGTGTCTAAGTTGAATATGTAGAATCAAATCTAGATAAGCGGTTTTTTTTGGCTTTGAAAATTTGATGTTTTCATCGGACTATGCAACTTTAAAGTTGCATAGTCCGATGAAGCATCACATTTTCAAAACTAACACAATTATCTAGATTTGATTCTACATATCTGGCTTCGATGCTAATGCACTTAGTAAGCATTTGTTGGCAAATAGAAGGGAATACCGAGACAATTTAATAGAACCTGTTACTGCTGAAGTATATGTTGTCAGAGTTTTTGGCATGCTTGCAAAACTAATTTGACAAGTTCGCACTTCAAATATCTGAAAAACTTAGCAATTTAAAATAAAAGTTACTTCAAACTTAAGAAAGATAAATTATAACAATCAATTTAATATATTTATCTCAGAAAAGTGGGGGAAAACTCAAACCATAGGATTATGCAACTTTAACCCGTCATTGAGAGAAAAATAAAGCTCTCTCATACTATTCTGTGTCTTAGGGTGAATTTTAGAATCATTGAATCTTATAACCAGTGTGGGTGTGGTAGACTAAATTTAGGCGATTCATATTGTAATATAACTGGAAGCTCGGCCGTCAGAGCCCCAGATATAGCACCTACTCTTCCCAGGTGCGTTCTGACAACTGTCTGTCAGTTCACACCTGATGCCCCTCTCCAGCAAACTCATCTGTAATATAACTGTGGGGCTCTATCTCTCATAAGGAAGAAAGGGAAGACAAGTCACGCAAGATTGACAGTGAACAAGTTGTGCTTTATTGGCATCAACTCCTGTTCACCTACTAGTGACCTATCACCCTGACCCCTTACCTTCTGTCCACACAGGGCCTCATTACTCTCTTTAGTATGTATATGAATCAGTGCCTACAGCCCATTGAACCGGAGTCCCATGGTTGTTGCACACAGCTCAGGTCAGTTTGTATATAAAAGGTGGAGCATCAGACAGAGTGTCTGGGTTCCTGCCCAAGAGAAGAGTGTGTCTCACTCAAGAGTCAAGAGTAGAGTGTTCAGTTCAAGAGTCGATCCACAAGTCTCCTTCCCAGAGTGTCTGGAGCAGTGTGTATGGGATAATCAATATCAGAATGAGGCTTTTGTGGTCAGGTGAGGCAAAGGGGCGCAGGTGACTGGGCCTCCCAGAGCCAGCCAATCAGGCACCCTCTACAGCCCGGGGGGGGGGGGGGGGGGGGGCGACGCCCCAATATGGGCAGCTGTCACTCAACCCCAGGTGTCCATAATGTATGCAGAATGGCTGGTGTGCTTACCCATTGGCCCTGTGGTAACAGGTAGTTGCAGAGAGTTACAATAAATATATATATTAAAAATGTCCTTCTCCTCCACTTGCACCCTTATTGGTGCATAGAGGGAACATTTCACCAAACATTAACTGTCTCTTATATAGGAACATCTCGTCATAATCTCAGGCACTATGTATTAACATATATTTCAGGTAGCCTAATATGTCACACAGCGAGTGGGGCACCCATTGCTTTTCTATTACATAACCTTGGTCCCCACTCTGTCGCCCGAGGATAATAATGCTCTCTGCCAATATATAATTCCGAACCGAAAATCCGTATATTTTTACAATATGAAGATGTTAGATAGTGAGACTGACCTGCCATCTTAATATGTATGGCCTAGAGCTAGTCTACCACACCATAGACATACTGGATCTGGGTCATGCTTTCCCTTAGATCTGCCGTGTTTTATTCATGTTTTTGTGTGTTTGTTTCTTCTCAGGTGGATCTACGCTATCAAAGAATACAAGTAGCTGACTTCTCCATGGCAGTCGCATTGTCGGGCATCTACATCGCCAAGGTAAGTCTGAGCAAAGCGACCAGACGGGATGGCCCAATGAGTTGAGCGTCCGTCTCCCATTTTGGTAGATCGTGGGATTCCATCCCATGGGTTCGAACCCTAGTTGAGTCAAATCGATGACTTAAAAATGTATGCATGTCGCTTCCAAGCCAGGTGCTGGGCATTATTAGGATAGGGCAAGTACTGGTTGGTTCAGTGTCAGGATAATGTGACTCAGTGGGATATTGGGTCATGGTACTGGCAGCCTGGTCGCCCAGTGGGACCGCACTATAAAGTTGCCATGAGTGTGCACTGTCACAAGTTGGTACCCATCCTGATATTACCTTAGATGTTGCCAGAACATAAAACTCCAACAAGCACCCAACCAACACCAACCCATAATGGTTAAGTGTGCTAGACAGTAATAGTCTTGTGACTCCTTTTGTTTTCATCACTTTCAGTTGTTGTATAGGTAACTACTGCATGCATTCTTTCTCTGTTTGTAAGCATTCTCCCACATCCACCAAACCTCTGTGAGTTTGTTCATTCTACAATCGGATAGTTGTTTGATTACCAATAATTACTTTCTCTGACTGGCTTCACCTTGCTGTGTTAGCAGTCATTAGTTTTTGATTTTAAGTTTAAAGTTTACCTCCTGTATGTATCGTACCTAGCGTGTATACCCTCTAAGATTTTAAAGAAATTTTAAAGAAGAAAATTAGATCCGAAGTTGACAGTCCGTCTTAATTCTTTATTCTTCAGTTTTTCCGGTTTCGCAGGTCGTGGGTTCGAAAACCGGCTGAGTCAGTGTAACGTTGAATATTGCATCCACAACCAAATTCAAGGACTCACCCCTAATTATCTCAGTCCCCCCCCTACACACACACAAAAGTACCCCCCACCAAAAAAAAGACACACACACAAAAAATAAAATTCTATCTTATTTTGGTTTGAAGTATAGATAATTGTTAGAAGTATAGAAAATTGTTAGATAATTTACATGTAAATACGCGAAAGTACTATTGGCGTGATTGTCAAAACTATGATTCCTTAAGCTTCAGCACTAACAGGTTCAATTAAATTGACTCAGTATGCCCTTCTAACCCAGAACTAACAAGCAAGTTCGTCAAAATTTCCTCACTGAAAGAGCCGGGAACACTTGGAACACACTACCAGCTGATGTAGTGAACGCCCCAAGCTTAAACTCTTTCAAAGGACGCCTCGATAAGCACTGGGTAATTTACCGCTACCGTCAGCGCTCGCCGCACGAAAACTATAATTTCACTAGGTCCCACATAGACAGGCCAAAGCTGCTAATAGGCATTGATGCCTAATTTCTTAAGCAGAAGAGGATAAGTATAAGTATAAGTAAGCATAAGTATAAAAATGTAGTTTAGATATAAGATTTTGCCTGAAAATAATTTTAAGGCTCACTAATTCCACTTTTCATATGATCACATTGTTATGGAGCAATAAACAAAAGAATACGAATATTCTTTTTTTTTTAACTGTTTAACGGTGTGATTCCAATGTTTTCCCCCATTTTTGGATTGGCATTTACGTGGTTTTCCGCCTGACCTCTTCAAATGTAGATAAGTGTCTTGGTTTTGAAAATGTTATACTTTCATCGGACTATGCCCCCTTTAATAAGTGCACCAGTATCTAAGTTACATATGGATGATCAAATCTAGGTAAATGCTTTGGTTTTGAAAACTTGATGATTTCATCGGATTATGTAAATTTAATGAGTGAAACAGAATCTAAGTTGGGTATGTATGATCAGATCTAGATTATATGCGTTTTGGTTTTGTACATTTGATGATTTCATCGGACTATATAGCTTTAATAAGTGCAACAGAATCTAAGCTGGATATATATGATCAAATATAGATATTTGTTTTGGTTTTGAATAGTTTATGCTTTCGTCGGACTATGCAGCTTTCATAACTGCACCTGTACTTAAGTTTGATATCTATGATCAAATTTAGATAAGTGTTTTGGTTTTGAAAATTTGATGATCTCATCAGACTATGCAGCTTTTATAAGTGCGGCAGTATCGAAAGTGCCTGTCACACCTTACCGGATTGAGCAACGGACTTAAAACCGGACAAAGAATTGTCTAGTCCGGTGGTGTTCGGTATCAAAATGTACCGAAATGTGTCGAACTGTTGCAATGGCAGCCGGACGAAGAGGACGCTAAACGGACAAGGAATGTACATTAACAAATATCCACTAGATGAATAACCAGACGATAACCGGACGATAACCGGACGATAACCGGACGACAACCAAATGTCAAACGGACCGACCAAACACTAAATGGACATGTACTGGACTGTTCACGGGCGCGCCAAAAACATATACTGACCGAATTCCCGCAACACCATCAACGGATACTGCAGGAAGCAAACCGGAGACGTAACGGATGGGTAACGGACATGAACCAGACAAAACGGACTAAACGGACTTAAAACGGACACCAATCGTACACTCCAGTCCGGCGGTGTCTGGTACAAGTTTTGTGCATGTTCAAAACTTGCTACCGTACACACTGGACTCAGAATGGACATGCTGGATGCGTACTATATATATCCGTTTCCCTAGTCCAGTAAGGTGTGACTGAGCCTTAAGTTAGTTATGTAGGATCAAATCTGTTTTTTCGTGTTTTGACAAATTCGATGCTTTTATCGGAGTGTACAGCTTTTATAAGTGTACCAACATCTAAGTTGGACAATATGATCAAATCTACATAATTGTCTTGGTTTTGACGAATTTGATGCTTTTATGGGACCATCTAGCTTTAATTACAGTCGCGCACATCGCTGCCGTGGGAGGAGGCCCTGACGATCGCGGCCCCGGGGAACGCTAGCCGGGACTCCCGGGGCCTGCCTGCGACCCGGACGCTCTCCGAGATGGAGACGTGGGTCGCTCAAATCCCCAGCAGCAGACAGTATGACCACGTCATGCTGTTCACTGGGTAAGCAGGCATCCCTGCCGTACAGGGCAGTACAGTATCTTCTTTTCCACTTGCCCGAGTGGCAAAACCACTTGCTCAAGCCGAAGTCAGCCAATTCAAACTGAAATCTGCTGCTGCTGGAGATCAGGAAAATAATGAATTTTCACTTCCTAGCTTGGCACTCGGCATTAATGGGATATGGCAAAGACGGGTTTGCTCAGTGTCAGGTTAATGTGACCGAGTGAGGTATTGGGTCATGGTGCCAGCGGCCTAGTCTCCCAGTGGGGCAGCACTATAAAGTCGCCATAATCTATTTACGGTCTGTATTCAGCCAGAGATTGTTCTCAATACCTTGTACTCTTACAATTTATTCCTTCTCAATGGTCTATTATGCGGTTCGCTATTTGCGCATGCAATGTATATCATACATACGATACCACATTTGTAAGTATAGAATTATACGATTCAGGCTTTGGTAGCTAGTTAGTTCCTCTTCATTTAATCTATGCACGCAATACTTTTTTATATATATATATATTTTTTTTATTGAGGCTGTATTTATACTGTCCATAGCATATAAGCCTGGATATTCAGGCTTGTTTTCAATGCTGGCCAGCTGTAGTTTTGGTGTTATCTTATCACACAGTAGCTGCTGATAAGGTATTTGATTGCCTGCATTTCAGCAGCAGGTAGATATTTGGTTGGTCTGGTTAGTAGTCGATGTTAAATTTCATTTGATTTTCTTGTCATGTATGTGTTTTATTACTAATGCAATTTACATTTGTGTGAATGCCATTATTATTTTGTTCAGGTACGACTTGTATGACAAAGTGCCCGTACGTGGTGGGGTGTTGGTGAATAAGTACAACAAGATCGGTAAGTAGGCCCTAAGCTGTCCTAGATTTTGACATAGTTTTGGTCTACTTATAGTTCCCTAAGTGGAGACCAGGTGCCGAGTGAGACGGGTGTACCTGGTCTCCTGCTTACAGACCGTACTACAACATGACCTGGTTAAAGTTACATCGTCAAAAAAAGTAACGCTTGGTTTATTAAACACCGCTTCTAGAGCACGTTGATTTTTATATCAGCAGCTATTGGACATCAAACATATGGCCATTCTGACATATTTCTTTGGAGAAAACCTGCCGCCGCCACATAGGCTACTCTTTCCGATAAGCAGCAAGGGGTCTTTTATATGCACTTTCAGACAGACAGGACAGCACATGCCACAGCCTTTGATGAACCAGTTAAAATTATATAGTATATCAGACGGGATGGCCGAATGCGTTGCATGTCCATCTCCCATTTTGGTAGATCGTGGGATTCGAACCCATAGGTTCGAACTCTGGTCGAGTCAAACCAATGACTTAAAAATGTGTATGTATTGCGGGTCGCGCCGGCTGGTGGAATAGCCGGCCACCTCCCGCCCGGTTCGTCGAACCGGCGGGAGGGGGCAGCACCTTGCGATTCTTACATCAGCATATACTTTAGTATATAAGTTGTTATATATATGCATATATATACATATATATATATACATATATATATATATATGTTTAAAATCTATGCTAAATGAAGAGCTAGTTAAGTCGACTCAGTGGTCACGTACCAGCTGGTTGGGTCTCCTCCTTTCGTCGCTGTTTACCCCTTCTGCCGTGTGTTGCAGGCAGTGCCTACGTGGATGGGATCTGCAAGTCTCGCCTCGGGCTCTCCTTGGTAGAAGATGCTGGCAACTTCATCTCGGCTCTCACAGCTGCTCATGAACTAGGTCACAAGTAAGTAGTGCATGCACTCACTTTATTCAACCCACCAGAAATCACTCAGCTATTCAACCCGCCAGAAATATCAAAGCTTATTCAACCCACCAGAAATATCAAAGCTTATTCAACCCGCCAGAAATATCAAAGCTTATTCAACCCGCCAGAAATATCACAGCTTATTCAACCCGCCAGAAATATCAAAGCTTGTTCAACCCCCCAGAAATATCAAAGCTTATTCAACCCGCCAGAAATATCAAAGCTTATTCAACCAGACAGAAATATCAAAGCTTATTCAACCCGCCAGAAATATCAAAGCTTATTCAACCCGCCAGAAATATCAAAGCTCATTCAACCCGCCAGAAATATCAAAGCTTATTCAACCTGCCAGAAATATCAAAGCTTATTCAACCCACCAGAAATATCAAAGCTTATTCAACCCGCCAGAAATATCAAAGCTTATTCAACCCGTGTGTATTGTCACCATGTCTATTTAACCTGTACACAGAGATGATTTTCAGACACATTGAAGATTGCAAGGGAGTGACAATAGGTGGCATGAACGTCAACAATCTTAGATATGCCGATGACAGTGTAATACTAGCAGACAGTGAGAAAAACCTACAAGATATAGTGAATAGAATCAATAAAGCTGGAATACTATTCAACATGAAGATGAATGCCAGGAAGACCAAAACAATGGTTATAAGTAAAAAGACAGATAAACCAAATGTCAATATAACCATAGATGGCACAAACATAGAACAAGTATCCGAATTCATATATCTCGGACAAAAGATTACAAATGATGGGATATGTGAGGAAGAAATTAAAAGAAGGATAACAATAGCCCGAACAACATTCTCCAAAATATATAGAGTGTTAACATCAAGTAAGATATTAATACAAACAAGGAAGCGTATTCTTCAGTGTTATGTGTGGTCTACTCTAATGTATGGGGCAGAGACATGGACAATCTCTAAGAAAATGTACAAACGTTTAGCAGCATTTGAGATGTGGACTTATCGAAGGATGATGAAAATATCATGGACAAAGAAGATCACCAACAAAGAAGTTCTCAGAAAAATTAAAAATAAGAAAAGCTTGTCTGCCACTATACAGACAAAGAAACTTATTTATTTTGGCCACATCATTCGTCAGAGTTCAATATACCGTACATTGTTGGAAGGGAAGGTGAATGGCAGCAGAGGGAGAGGGAGACCAAGAACATCATGGTTTACAAATATTTCACAGTGGACAGGCTTGAATTATTCACAGTCTATCAGAACAGCACAACATCGGGACAAGTGGAGAACCATTGCATCCAACCCTCGACTAGAGGATGGAACTATTGATTGATTGATTCAACCCGCCAGAAATATCAAAGCTTATTCAACCCGCCAGAAATATCAAAGCTTATTCAACCTGCCAGAAATATCAAAGCTTATTCAACCCACCAGAAATATCTCAGTGGCTCAGTGGTTTTTACCTTCTGCCATATTGTCCAAATAAATATATTTATTAAATCAACCGTTACTATTTACTTGTGTTACGGTCGGGAGTTCGAATCCTAGCCGAGTCAAACCGATGACTTGTAGAATTGATACTCGTCTTTACCTATCCTGGCACTTGGCATTGATAGGATATGGCAAGGACTGGTTAGCACAGTACCAGGATAATGTGACTTTGTGGGATATTAAGTCATGGTGATGGACGCCTGGCCTCCCAGCGGGGCAGCACTATAAAGTCACCATGAGTGTGCACTGTCACAAGTCAGTACCACTCTTGATATGACCTTAGATGTTGCCATGACGTAAAACTCCAACAACCAACCAACCTATTTCATCCGATTGTGAGTCCTTAGCGGCGGCATGCAATCAACCCTTATTGGGCAGGTCCAGACCACACTGGAGTCAGCCGTGCATGACGCCACCGGAAGTGACCCTACTGAACACCACCTGTGAATCTATCGGTGATCCTGCTCAGTTGACCCATTTGCAGTTTGGGCTATTTCCGTTCCAACCAGTGGTTCACAACTGGTCCATCAAAGTCTGTGGCATGTTTTGTTCTGTCTGTGGGAAAGTGCATATAAAAGACCCCTTGCTGCTTATTGGAAAGAATAGCCTATGTGGTGGCAGAGGGTTTCTTCAAAAGAAATATGTCAGAATGACCATTATGTTTGACGTCCAATAGCCGAGGATACAAAAATCAATGTGCTCTAGGGGTATCGTTAAATAAAACAAGCTTGTTCTTACTAAACACACACCACAAGTGGTTGGTTGGTTGGTTGGTTGTTGGAGTTTTATGTCCTGGCAACATCAAAGGTCATATCAGGATGGGTTTCGACTTGTGACAGTGTGAACTCATTGCAACTTTATAGTGCTTCAACATAAGGAGACCAGACCACCAACACCATGCACTGATATCCCGCTCAGTCACATTATCCTAACACCGAGCCAACCAGTCCTTGCCCTATCCTGATAATGCCGAGCGCCTGGCTAGGAAGTGACAAGTATAAATTGTCTAACTCATTGCTTTCAATCGACCGGGAATTGAACTCCCGACCTTCCGCACGGGAAGCCTGCGCTATATCGATTCGGCCACTGCGTCCGCTCACACCGGAAGTGTAAATAGTACGGGTGGGTGACCACGAGGGTGCCGATAATCACTGGCTAAGTCGAGCAGACACCCGCTGACTGTGGTGATTGGCGGTAGTGTGGTGGCCGGCCACAAGGGGGCGTGACCATCGTTTGACTGGCCAGTTGCTTCGTCACATAGTCCGATAAAAGCATCGAGAGGGCGGTATTTACCTATTCGCTATATATAACTTATAAGGCCTCGGTCATAAATGCCTTGGGGTGTGCTTTCGGCGACCACTAGTCGCCGCATCGACAAAACCGTTCGGTGACCGTACGGTAGGATGCGGTGGCCGTACGGCGACCACACGTTTTTTTGCTCGCCGCAAGGGCTTATGGTTTTTTTAAGTTGAAGTTATCTTAACTTTGGAAAATCATAACACGCTGCAGGACACAATAAGGCCGCAATCATGCCACAATCACGCCATCCGGTCGCCTTTGTTGACATCAATGAAAGGGTCTTAAATTGAATATCAATAGACCAGACGGGATGGCCAAATGAGTTAGAGCATCCGTCTCCCGTCATTTCACCTGTGATGCAATTAGCCTAATCAATTTAACCATGTCTGGAAAGAGGAAGGAAAACTAGTCACAAGGATGAACAGTGAATAAGTTGTGCTTTATTGGCAGCAACTCCTGTCATCCCCCTTACATGTGACCTAGCACCTGTACTCCTCATATACTGCCCACACTATGTCTCATTGTCTCTTTAACTGGTATACTGCAAACAGTGCCTACAGCCCATGGGACAGGAGTCCTATGGCTGTGTGTACACTCAATTAGAATAGCTGAATTTTGATAGCATCAGACAGAGTGTCTGGGGTCCTGCTCTAGAGTCCGTGTGTCTCACTCCCAAGCCAGGCTGAGAGTGATTCTCCTTCAGTGTGTCTGAAGCAAACTCATGAATAATTAATTAGCTGAGACTAGTGTGTGGTCAGGATAGGCCAAGGGGGTCAGGTGACTGGACATTCCCCAACCAGCCAATGAGACACTCCCCCACAGACTGGGTGGGTGACCACCCCATTAGGGGCTGTCACTCAAGCCAGCTGCAGGTGGTGCACTCTATACATATGCAAATTAGGCTGGTGGGTCAGTAGGTGGTCTTGGGTGGACAGGATGTTGCAACAGTTACAGATTTGTATATAGTAAAATCATTCTTTTCCTCTTTTGTATTCTTTATGAACACCAAGAGAACATTTCGACCATCATGTACTGTTTCTTACAAAGGAAAGCTTTTCATTAACTCCAAACATCATATATAACAGATAGTTTACTCCATTCAGCATCATGTACATTTCCATCAACTCCACTCTTAGTAGATAACATATAGTTTTACCTCACTCAGTATCATGTACAATGGGAGTGGACTTTTGTTGACTTTAGTTACTTTTAGTTTACATAATATCAGTCCCACTCCAGTATCCAAGAATAATAATGCTCTCTGCCAATATATAATTCTTAACCGAAAATCCGTATATTTTTACAATGGGATCATCGGTTTGAACCATGGTCGAGTCAAACTAATGATTTAAAAATTGATACTTGTCGCTTCCAAGCCAGGCACTCAGTATTATTAGGATAGGGCAAGGACTGGTTGGCTCAGTGTCAGGATAATGTGACTGAGTGGGATATCAGGTTATGGTGCTGGCAGCCTGGTCTCCCAGTTGGGTAGCACTATAAAGTCACCATGAGTGCGCACTGTCACAAGTCGGTACCCATCCTGATATGACCTTAGATGTTGCTAGGATATGAAACAACAACAACCAAACAAACAGAATATCAATATGGTACAAGATTCATGTTTGTGTGGTCAATATTAAGAAAGTTATGATGTTTTTATATATTGAAGACGTCTGAAAAGTTCAACACAAACCGCAATGTGCCTTGCGGTGACCGTACGATTTGTGAATAGATAAACCACAGACCGTAATGCGGTAACATTCGCATAAACCGCAAGACACACCACAGACCGCATCACCGTACGACGATCGCAGCATTTGTGACCTAGGCAGACGCATCCTGTGTGTTCGGTAGAGTTCAATACTGGACAGCTGTTGGGGTTTAACCCCCTGGAAACATCTCAAACTGACAACCTTCCGCATGGGGAGCCTGCGCAACACTAATTCGGCCACCGCATCCAGTGGCAGCACTATAAATTCACCATGACTCTTACTGATTCGTCCACCCTGTCTAGTATTGGACCCGACCTGGTGGTCAAATCGGTACAGCTCAGGCTTCCCATGCGAAAGATTGGGGGTGATACTTGTCACTTCCTAGCCTGGCGCTCAGCATTAATAGGATAACACAAGGACTGGTTGGCTCAGTATCAGGAT
Source organism: Branchipolynoe longqiensis (assembly GCA_030323885.1). Taxonomy (NCBI): domain Eukaryota; kingdom Metazoa; phylum Annelida; class Polychaeta; order Phyllodocida; family Polynoidae; genus Branchipolynoe; species Branchipolynoe longqiensis. Next base: position 11,174,850 of record CM059193.1, on the reverse strand, counting down.
AATATGACTGTGTGGGATATTGGGTCACGGTTCCACTGGCCTGGTCTCCCAGTGGGACAGCACTATCAAGAAATTATGAGTACGCACTGTCACAAATCGGTACCCATCCTGATATGACAGTATATGTTGCTAGGATGTAAAACCCTCAACAAGCAACAAACAAACCTTTACCCGTTCCACGCAGTGAACCGTGAACAGCGCACGCGCGGGAAACGGCTATAAATAAACACAGGCAGTGCGCATGCGTTACCAACGCACCTTCACCATGTCGTCTGCTCCAAATCTAACTTCTAAGGCGTGGATAAGTTGGTTGGTTGTTGGAGTTTTGCATCCTGGCAACATCTAAGTTCATATCAGAACAGATACCGACTTGTGACAGTGTGCACTGATGGCGACTTTACAGTGCTGCCCCACTGGGAAATTAGGTCGCCAGCACTATGACCCGATATCCCACTTAGTCACATTATCCTGACACTGAGCTAACCAGTCCTTGCCCTATCCTATTAATGCTGTGTGTCACTCGAGGAAGCGACAAGTATCAATTTTAGAAGTCATTGGTTTTACTCGGCCCACCAGCGGGACGCCCAATGCAAGGTAACCATGCCACAAGTAGCCAGATAGCACACCAAACAGCTACGTACAAGCCTATGATATGTAAATAGGAGTAGGCAAGTCTAGTAGTAAGAGTAGAAAAAAAATAACACATATATGCCAAGAAAATCCAAAGAATATTAACATAGACTACTAACCAGGCCAACCAATTATCTATCTGCTACTGAAATGCAGGCAATCAAATACCTTATCAGCAGCTACTGTGTGAAACGATAACACCGACACTACAGCTGGCCAGCATTGAAAACAAGCTTGAATACCCAGGCTTATATTCTATGGACAGTATAAATACAGCCTCAATTTAAAAAAAAAAAAAATGTTAAAAGTCGACTGGGAACCGAACTCCCGATCTCCAGCATACGAGGCCCGCGCTCCACCGATTAGGCCACGCGCATGGTGGTGTGGATAAGAGTACTACAAGGTTATTTCTTTGGTGTCTGTCAGGGCATACGTCCTAGCAACATGTAATGCCATCTCTTGATGGGTACCAACTTGTGACAGTGCACACTCATGACAACATTTTAGTGCTGACACCGGACGCACTGGCCGAATGCGGAAGGTCGGGAGTTTGAATCCAGGGCCGCGTTCAGGGTACACCTCAGAGTCGACTCAGAGACGGCTCCGTGACATCTTTTGGACTAGTTGCGTTCAGGGTGCTCCTCGGAGTCACCTCGGAGACGTCTCACTTTTCAGGTAGGAGGTAAAAAGGGCCTCCAAAATGGCCACTGGATTCCATGGTTTCAGCCAATCAAAGCTGTTCTTTCCAATTGCAAATGTCTGCACCCTATGGAGGCTGCCATTTTCGAGCCACCTGACAGCTAGGGCGTAATCGATTAATCAACTCGGGTCACCCGAACCACTTTTTGGCGCATGCACACATCCTACAGACTCGGGTTGAATAATCGAATACGCTTCTCCATGCTCGGGTGGAAAAAATTATTATTTTTGTTAATATCCAATAAAACTGCAGCAAAATAGGATTTAAGGTATTTTATCATGGCCTAGTTTAGCTATATTTCCACTTCATTAATCTAAGTTATTCTCTTAAAAAAACATGTATGACAGGTACTGGTAGCTGTTATCCTGCAGGACGGTACCAGCACAAATGTGACATCATTGCTCATATCCAACCCCAGCTACGAGGTGGGTTACTTGGGTCGGATCGTTTTGCACACAGCACGTGTGTTTGTCGACTCTACTCGCAGTGTTTGATTTGAAATTCTGACGACTCAGGTGACCCGAGTCACCCGGGTCGTCTTAATCAATTACGGCCCTAATGTCATTCATCCTAGCGCGAGGCACCTCCAAGGCGTACCTTGAACACAGCCCTGGTCGTGTCCAACCAATGACTTACAAAATTTACACCCGTTGCTACCTAGCCTGGTGCTCGGCATTACTAGGATAGGGAAAGGACTGGTTAGCTCAGTGTGAGGATAATGTGACTGAGGTGGGAATTGCTTCATAGTGCTACTGGCCTGGTCTCTCAATGCGGCAGCACTATACAGTTCCAATGAGTGTGCACTGTCACAAGTTGGTACCCATTCTTATATGATCTCAGATGTTGCGAGGATGTAAAACCCCAATGTCATTATTGTATTTATTCTCCAGCAATATTCACAAGCAAGGAGCAGTGGAATGAGGAAGACCAGTCGTATGCGACTGAAATTTACCCTGCTTAAACAACTAATGTAGCAAAAACAACAACAACAAAAAAGCACAAATCAGTACAGTTTGTGTACCTGTCTATTCATGTCCGTTATGTAGGCCAGATTTGAAAGAAACACCCGACGCGGTCGCTGAATCGATAAGAGTACAGGCTTCCTGAATGGAAGGTTGGTGATTCACATCCTGGGCGAGTCAAACAAATAACTTACAAAATCGATACTTGTCACTACCTAGCCTGGTGATCGGCATTACTAGGATAGGACAAGGACTGATTAGTTCAGTATCATGATAATGTGACTGTGCCGGTGATGCGGATTCCGAGGGACACCAGTTTGCCAGGGACACTTCCATTCAAATGCATTGTTAACAGCCGTGAGCAAATCTTCATACAGAAGAAGTCAAATATCTCCCAAATTACACCATCTAGAAACAAATCGCTTGGTACACATATAGAAAACATCTGTACCATAAAGACTATATTAAATTTATAAGGTTAGGGTTCTTGAATTCTATTAATTTTGATTAAAACAAACGTTTTGCACTGCGCGTACCATCAAACTCAAGGCATTGTCAATGGTCGTGAGCAATGTTCATACAGAAAATACAGAAGAAGTCAAATATCTCTCAAATTACACCATCTAGAAAGAAATTGTTTGGTAGACATATAGAAAACATCTTTACCAAAAACATTATATTAAATTTATAAGGTTAGTGACGATGCTGTTCGATTTTGACGCATGTGCTGAAGCGATGTGTCCCTCGCAAACTGGTGTCCCTGGGAAACCGCAACACCGGAGCTTGGGTCTTGGTGCCAGTGTGTTGGTCCCTGACTAATGGCTGTCGCACACCTCCCGTTTACGATTTGTGTGCTAAAACTGACTGCGACTCGCGACCTGTTTACGACTTAAAACTGGCCGATTCATTTTTCGAATCTTATAAGATTCCAGTTTTAACCCCTAAGTCGCGAATCGCAAGGCTCTGGTGTGCTAGGGGGTCGCACACCTAACAACTAAAATTCAAACTTAGTCGCGAAACGGGCAGTTTTAGGTCGTACACGGGAGGTGGGCGCCAGCCATAAGGCGACAATATGAAGTTACTGTAGTGGTCTGCACTGACCTCTCAGGCAAGGAGCCGCATAGACAGGTAGGCATGGGTAGTATGGTGATATCAGGGAGCCTAGGTGGTGTAATGGTTAGCACACTGGCCCGGAATGCAAAGAGATGTGGGTTCGAGTCCCACTCTAGGCGCAATATTTCCCATTTTCATCACCCCCATGACATTACGATGAGTGCACACTGTCACAAGTCGGTACCCATCCTGATGTGACCTTTGATGTTGCTAGTACCAAGGAAAGCAACCAATAAACATACTTGAATGGAAACTCTGATTTATTTGTACAATATAAATTGATATGAAAGCTAATTTTTGGCAGGCAGGGTTGGTTGGACGGTTGTTTGAGTTTTACGTCCTGGCAACATCTAAGGTCATATCAGGATGGGTACTGACTAGTGACAGTGCGCACTAATGGTGATTTATAGTGCTGTCCCACTGGGAGACCAGGCTGCCAGCACCATAACCTGATATCTCACTCAGTCACATTATCCTCACAGTGAGCCAACCAGTCCTTGCCCTGTCCTAATAATGCCAAGCACCTGGCTAGGAAGCGACAAGTATAACTTTTTAAGTCATTGGTTTGACTTGACTAGTTTTTAAACCCGTAGGTTCAAATTCCGTGACCTACCAACATGGGAGAGACGGACGCTCAACTCATTCAGCCACCCCATCGGGTTATACGGCAATGATTGACCCTGTCACAATCCGGGGAGCGGGACGTAGCTCAGGCGGTAGAGCATACACTGTGAAGTTTTGGATCATCCGATCGATTCTGCTAAGTTGACGCATTTGCAGTTTGGGCTATTTCCGTTCCAACCAGTGGTCCACAACTGGTCCATCAAAGGCTGTGGCATGTGTTGCCCTGTCTGTGGGAAAGTGCATATAAAACCCTTGCTGCTTATCGGAAAGACTAGCCTATGAGGCGGCAGAGCGTTTCCTCTAAAGAAATATGTCAGAATGACCATATGTTTGGTGTCCAATAGCCGATGATAAAAAATCAATGTGCTCTAGAGGCGTTGTTAAATAAAACAAACTTATTCTTCCTGTTGCAATCCAGGGTTAAACTCCCTGTGATATAACCCTGCCCATCACCCTGCCACACCCTGAGTGGTTGAGTATTTGAAGCACACGCTCTGACTCATGATCGCTATTGATCTCCAATAGCCGTTCAATAAATACCATTGATGCTGCTCAGAGTCCTAGCTAAAGCCCCTGTCACACCTCACCGGATTGAGCAACAGACAGAATTGTCTAGTCTGGTGGTGATGAGTATCAAAATGTAGTAAAATGTGTCAAAATGTTGCGCTATTGAGTCAATGGCCTCTGAACGAACAGACATGAAATGGACATGAAACGGATATGAACTGATAGCCAATGGATGAAACAAACTCAAACTGGACAAGAACCGTAGACGTCATTCCGGCGGCATCCATTCCTAGTTTTGTGCATGTTCAAAACTTGAACGGACACAAAACGGACATTGTTCGTTTTCTGTCTGTTTCCCCACCACACGGGATGGGCTAATGAGTTAGAACGTCCATCTCCCGTGTTGGTAGATCGTGGGGCTGTGGGTTCGAACGCGGGTCGAGTCAAACCAATGACTTAAAAATTGATACTTGTTGCTTCCTAGCCTGGCACTTGGCATTATTAGGATAGGGCAAGGACTGGTTGGCTCAGTGTCAGGATAATGTGAGTGAGTGGGATATCAGGTCATGCTGCTGGCAGCCTGGTCTTCCAGTGGGGCAGCACTATAAAGTTGCCATGAGTGCGCACTGACACAAGTCAGTACCCGTCCTGATATGACCTTAGATGTTGCTAGGACATAAAACAACAACAAACAAACAAACAAATCTTGCTTGTGTATATCAGAATCAATGCCTACAGCCCATTGAACCTGAGTCCAATGGTTGTTGCACACAGTTCAGTGTCTTTGGAATAGATGTTGCTAGTTCGAGTGTAGAAAGTGGAGTCCTCCATAAGAGTGTTTCTCCAAGAGTTTTTCATGTGGGGTCTGTGTGTCAGGTATAAGGAATGCAGGTGACTGGGCTCACACAGCCAGCCAATCAGACACCCTCTACAGCATGGGTGGGTGATGCCCTAATAGGAGGCAGCTGTCACTCAACACGAGCTGCAGGTGGTGTCCATAATGTATGCAGGATGGCTGAGTGTGCTTGTCCATCAGTCCCGTGGTAACAGGTAGTTGCAGACAGTTACAGCAAATATATATCAATGCTTCTCTCCTTCAATGGCACTCTTTCTGGTGCATGAAGGGAACATTTCAATAACTATTAACTGTCTCTTAAGTATGAACATCACATCACAATCTCGGTCGCTATGTGTTATCACATTTCCACATAGGCACTCATGTCACAAAGCGAGTGGGGCACCCATTGCTTCTCTGTTACATAATCATGGTACCCACTCCGTCACGCAAGAATAGTAATGTTCTTTGGCAATATATAAATTTGAACCGAAAATCCGTATATTTTTACAAAGGGATACATGGTTAAATCACATGACCAGATCTTTAAATAGGAATTTGAATTTGGATTTGCTTCGATCAGAGTGACTAGGATGATACAGAACTGGAAATATCGAATGTAACTTCCTAAAAGCTGCATAACCCGATGAAAACTATCTAGATTTGATTCTATATAATAAACTTAGATATTTGTATACTTATAGAACATTTGTCACCACATAGACTGGAATACCGAGCCAATTTAATAGAACCTTTTTCTGCAGAAGCCTATCGTGTCAGAGCTTTGGCGTGCTGTCTGAAATTAAGTTTGCAGTATCTCAAATATCTCAAAAGTTAGCGATTTAAAATAAGTTTTGTCAAACAAAAGTAAGGTAGATTTTAACGATCAACCTAATAAATTTATCTTCGAAAATGAGAGAAAGTCCAAAACAGGTGTATTTATTGTAGTCTGGTAACGCCCCCCCCCCCTACACAGACATACCTCCCCTCTTGAAAGAAAATCAAATTACATACAAAATATATGGGTTTTAAATCCTGGAGTTGAATTATTTCTCATAACGGGCATTCAACTGGGCCTCTCTCTGCGAATATCAAAATATTTCCTAACAAATTCCTATTCGACTGGGACCGGAAGTGGGTTCATATACCGATAATTCGGATGTGTGTATGTGGCTCCATCCGTTCCATCCGTCAATCTTGCGGATTGAAAGGGCCCAGTCGAATGCCCCCATTGGCTACCTTGGTAGTACTGTAATTTTGTTTTTTTTAATTTTTATTGAGGCTGTATTTATACTGTCCATAGCATGTAAGCCCGGGTACCCAGGCTTGTTTTCAATGCTGGCCAGCTGTAGTGTTGGTGTTGTCTTTTCAAACAGTAGCCGCTGACGAGTTATTTGATTGTCTGCATTTCAGTAGCAGATAGATAGTCTGTTGGTACGTTTAGTAGCCTATGTTAGTTTTTGGGGGCCCTCTTGGCATTGTATTTTTGTTCTAATCTTATTACTATGTTAGTTGTTTTCTTAAGGTTCTATGTTAGTGTTTTGGGGTATTCTTGGGAAGAGTTTTCTGCTTTTTTCTACTTAATTCTATATTTTATTTACATGTCCATAGGCCTGTATGTAATAGGTGGTTGAGTTATGTTTGTTTGAATTTGATTTGATTTATATTGTTGTTGGATATGTTATCTGGCTTTTATATATCCGGTTATCTCGCCCTGGGCTGTCCAGTTGGTGGGCCGTGACATATCACCTGCCCCCTTGTGGTGCAGTTCAGTTGGGGCTCCCAGTTTTTATTTTGCACAGATATTTTTTGTACATTTTTAGGTCAGGGATTTGTCTTTCTTTCACCGTTTGCGCATTCCATGCCTTGGTGGCCATTTCCAGTGTGCTCCTTTCATGGGCTTTGATATGGCTTCTGCTCTGCCTTAGTAGTGGTGCCTTGCTTGCTCTTGTGTCCCTTAGTGGTTGGGTTAGACGCTTAATGTCTTGGCTATATCCATATGCTAATGTTTTTAGCCACGATGGGCCGCAAGGAACCAGCCGCTAACCCGCCTCATTCTACTCATAAGCCGTTCTCATACTAGAGTGCTGCCACCTGTCGTTTCCCTGGCACAACACAGATGTAGTGGAGGTGGGTCACGTCACCGTGGCCGTATTCGATTATGACGGTCCGGACTATCGGAGTCGTCAGAATTTCAAATAGAACACCCCGAGATGAACCTAAACAAACACGTGTCGTGTCCAAAATGATCCGACTTCAATGCCCCAGTGTAAAGTCGTCGGCTGGCAGCTGTAGTTGTTTAGGCAGGCTAAATAGGAAATGACTACAGGCAAGTAGAAGAAAGGCAGAGTATAGAGTGAAAGTTAGAGAGAGCTTGCACCCTCATGTTTATTATTATATAGTGGTTTTAGAATCCAAAATGGCCTGTCACATGACCAATTCCTCCAATCAACAGTAAGCATTCACATATCCACCAATTAACAGCAAGCATGCTTGTATCTAAGCCTTGGTTGTTTTGGCCTCGCTGCCCTGTTGTGTCTGGGTGTGCAGTGATCCGTAAATAACAATTGGGGGTGAGGGGGTTGTGAGCAGAGCTGCTAAGGCCCTATCACACTAACAGTAGTGCCCCTCTCACACTATCTATAGAATACACAATGTCTATTTAATCTAGGTAAAGGATCACAAGCACTACACAATACCACATGCATCTGGTCACATTACATCATTTACCTTATATATAACATTTGTAATCCCATATAGACCAGTTCACATCACCCACCAATGTGTAATTATCGGACTATTTTACACCAGGTCTTGGCTGGGGATATGAGGAGCGTGTGTGCTGGTACCTGTAGTGAGAGCTTGTACTGCAAAGCTACACTTTTATTGTATGTAAAAAGTATGACCATCCAGATTACAATGGACATAACTAAACTACGCAATCATAAAATGCGTTAAATCCTATATTGCTGTAGTTATATTGGTTATTTTAATCGACAAAATTGAATTAAGCCACCATTTTTTGTCCACCCCGAGTCTATTCGATTATTCAACCCGAGTTTGTAGGGTCTGCACATGAGCAAAACAATGGTTCGGATGATCCGAGGTGTTTAGTCGAATACTGCCCATGTGGGACCAACATGCTGATTTGGTAAAGCCCCAGTCACAATAGGCTTGAGACCACTTCCGACCACAAACCAACCTGCTTGCGACCAAAGCAAACAAAAAACCAGAAGGGGAAGACTGTTTGGTGATCGGTTGGTCATCGGTTGGTTCGTCTCCTTTGACTGTGCAATCGGAAATCTAAGATGCCGTCTTCCATATCAGTAGTGGGGAATACAAGGTGCGATAAACACCCTGATGCATCATCATCATCATCATGCTGACGGTCGCAATGCGACAAAGACTGCTTTCATTTCTTAACCGCCGCTCTCCATTTAGCTCTCTGCTGTGAGAGTGATCAATTCAATTCAATTCTTTTATTTTAACTCTCTGCAAGGTATGTTTACAATAAACTGAGGTGATACAATAAATGCATACAAATTCCTTACAGACAGAAAGGATCCCAGAAAAGCTAGGCGTGATGTCCATGAGTCAGTCCTAATGTCTCTCAGCTTCAGGTTTCTCTTGATAGTATCCTTGAACCGGGCGTCCTCTCTTTCTCTGACCAGAAGACAATTGAGAATAGAGGATCTGCTTTGGAAATGCTAGCTTGTCTGTTGACATCCTGATGTATATATCCGCTTCCGCACGTATATAGAGCCTACCAAATCAGTAGTGGGGAATACAAGGTACCATAGGGATCCTGATACAGACTTATAGCTTACCAGATTAGTCCTGGCGAATACAAGACATCCTGATACAGGCTTAGACCCTACCAAGTCGGGAGTGGCTGATCCCTCAACGGAGGGAAGCAGAACACGAAAGGCAGGCTGGAGGTAAAGGACAATTTATTGAGGTGAAGAGAGCCCCAATAGAGCCCTCAGCCAAAATGGAGCCGAGGGCTCGAGGGGATCCCAAGTGGGGCTTGGCAAGCGATGTAGGCATAAACCATGTCTAAGGTCCAGGCGCCCTACACCTTGATGTCTTCGATGGGCACCCCGACCCTCTGGCAGGCCTGGGCGGCGCCTCGGTGGAGCCCATGGCTGGTGAAAGTATCAGGGGCGGGGAATCGATGCAGTGGTGTTCTCTTTGGCAGACTGGTTGAATGTCTGACTTTTTTCTAGGTTGGACTCCTAATCTGAAGGTTGGTGGTTCAATTCCCCATGTCATCACCTCTAACAATTTGGATTTCGACTGCTGTGTATAATTAATAATACAGCGTCATCAAAGGTCAATTGCTCTCATACCATGTCAGTGTGTGGTGGGAGGTTAAAAATCCCTTGGGATGGTAAAAGTGTAGGCTGGGGCTTTCTATCGGCCAACTGTCTAATGGTGAAAACAAGTCTATTCAGACTTATCCATGTTAGGCAGTATACATCTTTATAACCAAGTAAGACCCATGAGCATGACGTCATTCCTGTTCCATTTTTCTCGTCCACGTAGTCTCGGCGCACTGCATGACGGGACCGGAAACACGTGTTCCTCCGCCAACCAGTTTGTAATGGCGGACACCGTCGAGAGTCGGTCAGACCAGAACATCTTCCGCTTCTCGACATGCTCAGTGGAATACTTCCGGAACAAGATGAACTTCCTGTCAAGGTAAGCGACGCCATTTTATTTTCACTAATCAGTTTCAGTATTAACTGGTATTTTATGTGATATGTAATGTGTTATGGTTATATATCATGAAGACAGTTTAATCGTTCTGCTTAGTATTAATTCTTGCATTTTCGAATGCTTCTTGATAGAGGCATCCTCCATTGGTTGGTTGGTTGTTGGAGTTTTACGTCCTGGCAATATCTAAGGTCATATCAGGACGGGCATCTTTTGATAAATTTCTGCAATTGAAGTTGAAGGAAACAAGGGCAACACAAATAAAGTTAGGGGAACACATATAATTATAAATGCATATATATTTATTTACCTATGCTATGACATGGGATGGCCGAATGAGTTGAACGTCCTATCCCATTTTGATAGATCATAGGATTCGTGGTCGAGTCAAACCAATTACTTAAACATGTATACTTGTCGCTTCCTAGCCAGGCACTTGAAATTATTAGGATATGGCAAGGACTGGTCAGCTTAGTGTCAGGATGATGTGACTGAGTGGCATATCAGGTCATGGTGCTGGTGGACTGGTCTCCCAGTGGGACCGCACTATAAAGTCGCCATGAGTGCTCACTGTCACAAGTCGGTACCCGTCCTGATACAGTAAAGCCTCTCTAAATCGACCGACCATGGGACCGACCATAAAATATAAATGGTTCATTTAGGGAGGTGGTCGGTTTACAGAAGTTTTGGATGTACAATGGTATTGTATGGGCGATCCTTTAGGACCCAAATACAGCGATCGATATAGGGGAGTGGTCGATATGCGGAGCTGGTCGGTTCAGGCTCTGACATAGATCACCGGATAGGGGAAATGGAAAGAAACTGAACAAAGTCTGTTGATATCCGGCAAAGTCCGGTTTGTGTCCGTTGCATATCCGTTGCATATTCTTTGATATCCATTGATATCCGACCCGATCCGTTACAAGTTTTGAGCATGCACAAAACTTCTAACAGATTGCGCCGGACTGACCTATGCTGTTATTATCCGTTACCGTCCGTCCCCCGTCCGTTCCCGTCCGTTACAAATCCGTTACCCGTCCGTTACCAGTCCGTTACCCATCCGTTACATAATCGATACATTTCAAGTCCGAATAACACCAGACTAGAATATTCTTTGTCCGGTTCTCTCCGTTGCTCAATCCGCCATAGTGTGACAGGCACTTTAGAGACGTTTTACTGTATGACTTTAGATGTTGCCAGGAGGTAAAACTCAAATAATAAGCAAATTAAATTGGGGAATGTGCATAATGAAAGTATTTCTCTTCCCATTGCCAGGTTTAGCATGAACTGCCTGCAGAACTCGGCCCAGTGGTACAACCAGACAGCCGTGGACGGGTTCCTTGCCACTCTGCCCGGGGTCACCTTCTCCCTCAAGCAGCAGTGCCAGCTCATCTTCGGGCACCAGTCCTACTTCTGCGGGGTTTGTAAATGACATGTAAAATTAGGCAACGTTACGGGAGAAAATAGCAAGTAACAGAGGAATGCCATGTGCATCATGTGCAAGTAGAAGAGGGATGCCATGGGTATTGTGTGCAAGTAGAAGAGGGATGCCATGTGCATTGTGTGCAAGTAGAAGAGGGATGCCATGTGCATTGTGTGCAAGTAAAAGAGGGATACCATCTACATTGTGTGCAAGTAAAAGAGGGGTACAATCTACATTGTGTGCAAGTAAGAGATATACAATCTACATTATGTGCAAGTAAAAGAGGGATACCATTTACATTGTGTGCAAGTAAAAGAGGGATACCATCTACATTGTGTGCAAGTAAAAGAGGGATACCATCTACATTGTGTGCAAGTAAAAGAGGGATACCATCTACATTGTGTGCAAGTAAGAGGGATACAATCTACATTCTGTGCAAGTAAGAGGGATACAATCTACGATGTGTGCAAGTAATAGAGATACCATCTACATTGTGTGCAAGTAAAAGAGGAATACCATCTACATTGTGTGCAAGTAAGAGGGATACAATCTACGATGTGTGCAAGTAATAGAGATACCATCTACATTGTGTGCAAGTAAAAGAGGGATGCCATGTGCATTGTGTGCAAGTAAAAGAGGGATACCATCTACATTGTGTGCAAGTAAGAGAAATACAATCTACATTGTGTGCAAGTAAAAGAGCGATACCATCTACATTGTGTGCAAGTAAAAGAGGGATACCATCTACATTCTGTGAAAGTAAAAGTATGCAGGTATTACAGGTATAGCAATACCTCAGGGAGTTTGACGCCCCTGCCATGCAGAGTTGTCAGCCACTGCCTTGTGGTACAGGTTCCTGACAGAACCAATGGCTAAGGAAGCAAACCCTAAACAGAAAACCATGTCACTGTGGCAGCATTAAGGTTGGTTGATGTATGGAACTCCCAACATCTCCTGACCAGCCACTGCAGGGACAAATAGTTTTGCGCCAGTCTTGACATGTTCTTGCCGGTGTGAAACCTCTATTTGCTCCCCGAGAGAGTGCCGCTGGTAACTTGCAAAAGCCAGCAGCCCTTCAACACTTTTGCAGGCAGCTTTCATAATGATGATGATGATGATGATGAAAAGAGGTATACCATCTACATTGTGTGCAAGTAAAAGAGGGATACCATCTACATTCTGTGCAAGTAAAAGAGGGATACCATCTACATTCTGTGCAAGTAAAAGAGGGATACCATCTACATTCTGTGCAAGTAAAAGGGGGATACCATTTGATTTGTGTACAAGAAAAGGAGGGATACCATTTGCATTATGTGCAAGGAAAGGTTTTTTGTTTTGTTGTTGTTTTTACGTCCATGAGTGCGCACTGTTACAAATCGATACCCGTCCTGATATGACCTTAGCTGTTGCCAGGACGTAAAACTCCAACAACCAACAAACCCTTTCCTGAGACCGTCGTGTTCCAAGCATCATATCGGGCAATAACTGTTTAATACAAAGCGCTCGCTCTATCTGTTCAGGGGCAGGAAAACGTGGCGGAAATCTGCTCCAAGTTGGTGTGTCACAACCCTACTGACCAGAGCTGCTATATTCTCAACGGAAGGGGAGCCTTCAAGGGTACCAGCTGCGGCAATAAGAAGGTACACGTTAAAGCTATGTTCACGCATACATAGTTAAATCGGTTTAGTTAAACCGGTTTAACTAAATCGGTTTAACTAACTCGGTTTAACTAAACCGATTTAGTTTAACTAACCCGATTTAGTGATACATTTACATGGACAGAGTTTTGAAACTTGTTGTGTACTTTAACTACTTAAGCCGGTTTAACGCATTCACATACACAACTTGAACTGTTTTAGGCTAAAACGGTTGAACTAATCCACCACAGTAACTGGTTTACATGAAGCGAACTAGTTGAGTTGACTTAGCACTAAACCGATTTAGTGTCGCATTCACACACATGCTTTAAGCCAGACTAGTTAAATCAGTTTAACTAAGCCGGTTTAACGTATACATGTGAACGGTGCTTTACACTGATATCTACCCACAGAACATGATAGCTGATCTCATTGAAATTACAGTCCTTTGATACTTCATTGGAAATCCTCTGTTGAATAGTCCGATGGTTTTGAGTTTATGTCACTCTTCTGAGATAAATATATTAAACTGACTGTTTTAATCTACCTTACTTTAGCTTGAAGTAAATGTTATTTTAAATGGCTACCTTTTGAGATAATTTAAGTCTAAACATGTCAAATTAGTCTTGCCAAGCATGGCAAAACTCTTACACCGTAGACTTCTGCAGTAAGAGGTTCTAATCAATTTAGTCCGTGTCCCCCTCTATGTGGTAATAAAATGCTTAATATTGCTCCAATATCTAAGATAGATGTGTACAATCAACTCTAGATCATTGATTTGGTTGTTAAAATTTGATGCTTCATCGGACTATGCAGTTCTAAAAGACTATAACCAAATAAGTCCATTGGCTATAACACAGTATTAATCCATAGAATAGTGTCAGGTGAGTGATGCAAAGGGAAAACATTGCGCCTACAGCAGAATTCGAACCCACACGTCTCGCTATTTCGGAGTTAGTGGCCTAACCGCTAGACTATCTAGACTCCCTGATGCAATCACACAATCCACACCTACCTGTGTATGTGACGCCTTGCCTGAGAACTGAGTGTGGACTACTAGTACTAGACTATTAGATATGTGTAACATACCATACATCCCCTCTTCTCACGTTATTGCTAACAACAGCAGATTCAAAGTCATTGCCGCTCATGACAAAACTGAACATAGCATCCTCACCACATATAGTGGGCCCTGATGGTGGAGTCTCCTGCTTGGCCTGAACATACAGCTCAGATACTCTAATCTAAATTGATCATGCTAGTTTTAAATTGATAAGCTTTTCCTCTCATTGAATTCGATTAAGACCTAGCATTTGCAGTCCTTGTGATTGTATTTTATAAAAACAACATCAGGTTACATGTATTGCCTATCTCTGTTTGACAGTGGTGCAGCGATGGTAGATGTGTTTACAGTGTCGATGCGCCTTCATCCCCAGGTAGGTTCAACAGATAATCATTTCTTCCAGTCAGAAAAGTGTTAAACTAACCCACCGGACATGGTTACAGAATCAGTAAGGTGCAGGCTTCCCTTGCGAAAGTTCGAAAGTTGGAATCCCAGCCGAGTCAAACCTATGACTTATCAAATTTGATACTTGTCGCTACCTAGCCTGGCACTCGCATTAATAGGATAGGGAAAGGACTGGTTTGCACTGTATAATGGCACTGTGTGGGATATCGGTTCACATTGCTGGCGGTCTGATCTCCCAATGGGTCAGCACTATAAAGCTTACATGAGCGTGCACTGTCACAAGTCGGTATCTGTCCTTATATGACCTTAGATGTTGCTAGGTCATAAAACAACAAGCAAACAAACTTTAAACTATGCGGTAGTCACCAAGGAGGTAGGGATTGGTTGTCTCAAAGACTTACAAATTTATACTTGTCGCTTCCTAGCCAGGTACCCAGCTCAGCATTAATAGAATAGGGCAAGGACTGGATGGCTCAGAGTCAGGACAACGTGACTGAGTGGGATATCAGATTATGGTGCCAGCTGCCTGATCTCCTAGTGGGGCAAGACTATAAAGTCACTGTGAGTGCGCACTGGCACAAGTCAGTACCCGTCCTGATATGACCTGATATGTTTCCAGCACACCCACAATTATATGACTTCAGGGCTCCGTCGACCTCCAAAATTATGTGTGCAAAAAAAATTGCTATTTTTTTACCATAACGAGCTGGCATTAGCGGCCCAATAGGGCATAGATCAACCAGAAGAGGATCTGTAAGTTAATCTGTAAGTTATTCTGCAAGTGAAACTCCAACAACCAACTAACCTTTTGTAAAATATTCTGATTCACGGCATAGGGGGGAATGCAAATGTTCTATTACTGATCAGTGTACGTGACCAAGCGCATGTATATATATATATATATATATATATATATATATATATATATGTAAGGGCTGGTGGTGCCTGAGTGGGATGTAAATAGACATAGTGGTGCTGGCAGGTCTGGGTGTGAGGGCACTCAGGGCCTACCCCCTCTGCTGGGATAGGGATGACCACACTCAAAGGTGAAGGTTGGTGGTGGCCATGGGGCCATACAGCTGGTGGAGGTGGGCGGACCACTGGTAGCCATGGGGACCAGGAATGCTGGATCCCTATTGGTAGGGCCATGAATGCTTGTTTCCCATTGGGGGAAATGGGTGGGGTGATACTCAACAATGAACCCATGTAACCATATAAATAATAAACCAGAGGGCTTGACTCTCTCTCCTTCTTTACACTTTATACTCTTCCTTTCTCTTTGTCTGTATTTATTTCACTATAGCCTGCCTACACAACCACAGATTCGAGCTTTAGCCATTTTACACTTTATTGACGCAGAGGACTGCACGTTCGGTGACACGGAGACGAGTGTCCTGCTGCATGGCGAGGATCTGCGGTGTCCAGACCTCATCTCCAGGCACCCCTTGCTGTGCTACAGACCCGAGCTGAGGGGGTCATGCTGCGGCTCATGTCTCAAGATCCACCAGCCACAGCGCCAAGGTCAGTCACATAGGCCTATTCAATTAACATGACCCAGGCGCCTCGGGTCACCGGAGTTGCTAGAATTTCAAATCAAACATTGCGAGTGGAGTTGACAAAAACATGTGCCCTGTGCCGTCTCGGCTGGGGGTGGCTAGGAACGATGAAGTCATATTTGCGCTGGTACCGTCCTGTAATATAACAGCTACCAGTACCAGTCCTACATGGTTTTTTTAAATGATTAATGAAATGGAAATATAACTAAACTATGCAATCATACAATACTTTAAATCCTATTTTGCTGTAGTTATATCGGTTATTAAAAAGAAAAAGTTTTGGATTAAGCCACCATTTTTTCCACCCCAAGCAAGGAGAAGCATATTTGTTTATTCAACCTGAGTCTGTAGGCTGTGCGCATGTGCCAAAAAGTGGCTCGGGTGACCCGAGTTGATTAATCGAATATGCCCTGAGGGAGAGGACCAGCCGCACTTCTGGGGCGTAACTCCTCTAATTGTACACGTAATGCCTGTTCACATCTGCGCGTGGGTACAGCTGTTATTTCAATGCCAGTTTACACATTCGGATATATATTGTGTGTGTGTACAGCTGTTATTTCAATGCCTGTTTACATTTGCTGACCGATTGCGTGTGGTTGGGTACAGCTGGTATTTTAATGCCTGTGTACACATGCTGAAAGATTGTGTGGTTGGGTACAGCTGGTATTTTAATGCATGTGTACACATGCTGAAAGATTGTGTGTGTGAGTACAGCTGTTATTTTCATGCCTGTCTACACATGCTGAAAGATTGTGTCTGTGAGTACAGCTGTTAGTTTAATGCCCATTTACATTTGCTGACAGACTGTCTGTAGGTACAGCTGTTATTTTAATACCTGTTTACACATACTGATATATTGTGTACCTTGGTACAGTTGTTATTGTAATGTCTGTCTACATTTTCTGACAGATTGCGTGTATGGGTACAGCTGTTATTTTAATGCATGTCTACATTTACTGACAGAGTGTGTGTGTGGGTACAGCTGTTATTTTAATGCCTGTCTACATTTTCTGACAGGTTGCATGTATGGGTACAGCTGTTATCTTAATGCATGTCTACATTTACTGACAGAGTGTGTGTGTGGGTACAGCTCTTATTTTAATGCCTGTCTACATTTACTGACAGATTGTGTGTGTGGGTACAGCTGTTATTTTAATGCCTGTCTACATTTACTGACATATTCTGTATGGGTACAGCTGTTAATTTAATGCCTCTCTACATTTGCTGACAGGTTGCGAGTATGGTGACCACCTTCGGGGGTGTCATATTGTAGCGAGACCCCAATGTTATAGCCAGACTGCGGGCTGCTGTGGGACGTGCCATCAATACGAGACGGGCATCCCAGGTAAGTGGCTAGGTGGCCAGGGCCGTAGTCAGTGTGCGGGTTAAACCTTCTCAAGAATTAAATTTTGAAAACCAAAATAATTATCTAAATTTGATCCTGCATATCTAGCATGTATACGGTGCACTTATTGAGAATGTCTTCCTGCATGGAAGGCAATTTAATATAACCTAGTTTGCTTGTGGATTGAGATGTGGGAGGTATAGGAGAGTCTGGGGGGGTGGGGGGGGGGTTAAGGCTCGGATAGCATACGGGAGCAAAGGGTTGGGGGAGTTTCCCTGCCCCCCCCCCCCCCGAACCAAAAGATATTCCAGCATATAATTTACCTGAAATAGCTGGACATTGTATTTTAGAGCCTCTAGATTTCAAAATAGTCTATTGGAGTGAGGGCGGGGGGGGGGGGGTCATACCCCCAGACCCCTACCCCCTCTAGTGCCTAGCGCCTTCAACATTCCATTCCACAAATATATCTCGCTCCACAAGCAAAAATTCCTAGCTGTGGCTATTGTGACGCCCATCACACACTCATACAGTCCCGACTAACTCCAACCAACAACATTGTTTTGTGTGTTTGTTTACGTCCTACTAACATCTAGGATCATATCAGGACGGGGCTACCAATAAAGAGTCAACCAGGGCTGAGTGATCGACTGAGTAAAACCACTTGCTTTACTTGTGTCATGGCGTGATGGTTGGTCCTCGATGGCGATAAACCAAAGATTTATCAAATTAGTAATATAGATAAGGCAGGCAATCAAATACCTTATCAGCAGCCACTGTGTGGTAAGATAACACCAACACTACAACTGGCCAGCATTGAAAACAAGCCTGGGTACCCGGGCTTATATGCTATGGACAGTATAAATACAGCCTCAATTAAAAAAAAAAAAAAAAAAATAAGACTGCTGTTTGGGATTTACCATTGCTCCAGTAGGGAAAGGAGTAGGTTTTTCTTTTGTTTTCTTGAAGATTTATACTGCCTGTCAATGGACTTGTTTTCACCATCAGACAGGTTGTCGATAGAAAGCCCGAGCCTACACTTTTACCGACCCAAGGGATTTTTAACCTCTCACACCACATAGACATGGTATGAGAGCAACCGGCCTTTGATGACGCTGTAAGTTATACACAGCGGTGGAAATCCAAATTGGCAGAGGGGGCATGGGGAATCGAACCATCAACGTTCAGATTAGGAGTCCAACCTAGAAAAAAGTCAGACACTCTAACCACTCTGCCACAGAGAACACTAGTGGATGCCAATTCTAGGTAATTGAAATTTTCTCTGCATAATTAATTAATAGAAATAAATTATCTCGAATGTGCCCTTTTTGTTGAATTATTTTAAGTTACAAAATCCAATGATTTTGAGTTCCCATAATTTCTTTGGGTAAATATATTGGGTTGATTGTTATTATCCGCATTACTTCTGCGTAGGGTATGCAGGTATTGCAGGTATTGCAATACCTCAGGGAGTTTGACGCCCCTGCCCTGCAGAGTTGTAAACCACTGCCTTGTGGTACAGGTTCTTGACAGAACCGAAGGCTAAGGGAGCAAACCCTAAACAGAAAATGATGTCACTGTGGCAGCATTAAGGGCAGTTGATGTATGGAACTCCCAACATCTCCCGACCAGCCACTGCAGGGACAAATAGTTTTGCGCCTGTCTTATCATGTTCTTTCCGGTGTGAAACCTCTATTTGCTCCCCGAGAGAGTGCCGCTGGTAACTTGCAAAAGCCAGCAGCACTTCAACACTGTTGCAGGCAGCTTTCATGAAATGTAGACATTAAGACCGACTCATGGACGCAGTTCTCACAGCAGAGAGCTAAATGGAGAGTGGCAGTCAAGTAATGAAAGCAGTCTTTGTCGCATTGCGACCGTCAGCATGATGATGATGATGATGATGACTTCTGGTTGAAGTCAATGTTATTGTAAATGGATATGTTTGACGATATTTGAAGTGCAAACATGTAACATTAATTTTGGTGAGCATGTAAAAAAAAGATCTGATATTATAGGCTTCAGCAGGAACAGGAGGTTCTGTTGTGTTTTTTTTGTGATTGTTTGTTTATTCTGCTCATAACGATTAAGTGCACACACTTGTTTTCGCCACTGTGCAGTAGTAGTCATAATCCATATGGATTGATTTCCTTTGTCAATAATTTCTGTAAGCTTGTTATGGTGAAAAGTCGGGGAGTTTCCAATTTTTTTTTTTTTTAATTATATTTGTGTGCATGGTTTGTTTACTATGGTCAAAGACCATATAATACTAAGACGGCTCACTCAGCCTGTTCTGTGTAATCAAAATGATCAAACCCACCACTTGGTGCGCTGGCTGTTCTGTTGGTTAAACAGGTGCTATATTATGTGTATAAATAGTGGCTAGGGAAAGACAACAATAGACACGACTGGGTTGAGAGAGTTTTACTTGCCTCTGGCACAGAAAAATGCCCATACCGTAGTAATAAAAAATATAAAAATTTTAATCAGAAAGGACTGCGGGCTACAGGCAGTCTGATCACCCGTGACACGGCGGACGAGGGCCAGGATCGTCCAGCCGGAATGCCGGAACGGGAGGGGAAAGGGATTCGAAATAGAATAGTAATAAATAATAATAATAAATCGGGTAAACATCGAAGTAATATAATAATAAATACTTACCTATCTTATGTATAATATAATTGTATGTGTTTACATGTGAAACCCCAACCAGCAGCCGGGCTGATCAAACCCACCACAAGGTGGCACTGCGAAATTTACATTACCATGGGAGAGATAGGGAGTGAGCCGTCTTAGTATTATAGGGTCTTTGCTATGGTGTCTCCAATTGGTTTGTAATGTTTTATGACCAGGTTACTTTTTATCCCTGATCTATTACTTAGTACATACACAGAATTTCTCAACAAGTGCACCAGTATACATGGTTAATGTGACTGAGTGCGATATCAAGTCGTGGTGCCGGCGGCCTTCTCTCCCAGTGGGGCAGCACTATAAAGTCGCCATTAGTATGCACTGTCACAAGTTCGGTACTCGTCCATATGACCTTAGCTGTTGCTAGGACGTAAAGCCCTAACAACCAATGCCGAGCGCCTGGCTTCCTAGCCAGGCGCTCGGCATTATTAGGATAGGGCAAGGAGCAGTGGAATGAGGAAGACCAATCGCCTGCGACTGAAATTTCCCCTGCTTAAACAACTAATGTACCAAAAAAACCACCAACCAAGCTATTTAATGATATGAACCTTAATTTCTATTTTTACTAATTGAATCTTGAAGTCCTGAGCTCGGTAGACTGTCCACCTCTGAAGGCGTGATTTATCCGTTCGATCCTGCTCAGTGGACCCATTTGCAGTTTGGGCTATTTTCCATTCCAAGATGTGGTCCACAACTGGTTCATCAAAGGCTGCGGTATGTGCTGTCCTGTCTGTGGGAAAGTGCATATAAAAGACCCCTTGCTGCTTATCAGAAAGAGTAGCCTATGTGGCGTTAGCAGGTTTCCTCTAAAGAAATATGTCAGAGGCGTTGCTAAATAAAAACAAGCTTTTTTGACGTCCTGAGCTGATCTCTTTCTTACCTGTCTGCAGGCTGTCAGTTCGGCGACAAAGTGACAGGGTGTCAACGCGGGCGGTGTGCTGACACTGACAGCTACTACCGGGACAACTGCTGTCTCACCTGCGGGCCACCGACGACCCCTGTGCCGTCAACCAGCGAGCCGACCACCACCCGCCCCTTGGCGGCCGGAGGGGTCTCAGGGCCCGGCCACACGACGACGTCTCAGAGGACCCAGGATGTGGAGTCGGCCGGGGGGTCGGCCGGGGGGTCGGCCGGGCGGTCGGCCGCGCTCAGTTTCAGCGTGGTGGTGGTGTGCCTCTTACTTACTAAGTCTTGGTGAATGTGTGTTCAATAGGTGGGCGT
Source organism: Branchipolynoe longqiensis (assembly GCA_030323885.1). Lineage (NCBI taxonomy): Eukaryota > Metazoa > Annelida > Polychaeta > Phyllodocida > Polynoidae > Branchipolynoe > Branchipolynoe longqiensis. The sequence goes on along the minus strand of CM059193.1, from coordinate 11,153,428 downwards.
GGCACTCTGAGTCTGCGCAGACACACACAATGATAGCTATTTGTTTTTAATTATTTATTAATAATAAGTCATGATTAATAACGAGTACACATATGGAATATAATGTATCTGCGTATTATAGGCAGATACATTATATTCCAGTCATTTTGGAATATTTTCATATTGGTGAGGTCAATAATAAGTATTGTTTATTAATAATAAATAATTCATGTTGTTATGAGTAATAATCAGTAATTATTAATTATCAAAATTAGTTTAGGTAAATAACAATTGCTATTATTTATTAATAATAAATTATTGGTAGGTTGCTATAATTAATTACCATATTCATTACCAGAGCTCCTCGTTGGCTTTGTTACATTCATCAAAGACAGCAGATTATGCAAATGAGAATTTTAAAGCAAAAGTTACTCTACTTTCCAACTGCGAGGGCTTGGGAGTGAGCTCCCCCCCCCGCCCCCCCCCCCCCCCATACACACACACACACATATACCAGTGTTGCAGTTTCCGCGGCACACCAGTTTGCGAGGGACACATCACTTCTGTGCATGCGTCAAAATCGAACAGCATCGTCACTAACCTTATAAATTTAATATAATGTTTTTGGTAAAGATGTTTTCTATATGTGTACCAAGCGATTTGTTTCTAGGTCATGTGGTTTTAGAGATATTTCACTTTTGCTGTATTTTCTGTATGCAGATTGCTCACAACCATTGACAATGCCTTTAGCTTGACGGTACATGCAGTGCAAAACATTAGTTTTATTCAAAATTAATACAAATCCAGAAGCCTACCCTTATCAATTTAATATAATCTTTTGGTACACATGTTTTCTATATGTGTACCAAAGGATTTGTGTCTAGGTGATGTGGTTGTAGAGATATTTCACTTCTTCTGTATGAAGATCACTCACGGCCAATGGCAATGCATTTGAATGGATGTGTCCCTCGTAAACTGGTGTGCCGCGGAAACTACAACACCGGCTGGGATAAGTAATGACATTTAACTGTTTCTTTGACTTATGTAATCTCGGGTTGTGAGTGTGTGTGTGTGGGGGGGGGGGGAGGGGGGAGAGGGGGGAGCTGTCACTTAAAATATGGAACACGCTCACTATGTGTCACCATGTGTCACTATGTGTCACTATGTGTCACTATGTGTCACTATGTGTCACTATGTGTCACCATGTGTCACCATGTGTCACTATGTGTCACTATGTGTCACTATGTGTCACTATGTGGAGGTTTAAGGTTAGATTTAGTTAAAATGACTAAAGCCCTGTTCACACGGGCAAAATGTGAGGCGAATCAGGCAAATCGAATCAGGTGAGGCGAATTAGGCGCCCGTTCACACGGGCAATGCGTGAGGCGGAAGTGGATATCTGCGCATGAGCAAGTACAGACTAACCAGCGCCATTTTGGGTTCGACGATGCTGGCACCAGAGAGTGTGGGTTCGACCTAGATATGTAATGACTGAATCGTATTGGTTTGGAACGGTCAAAACTTCTGCTGGGCAGTGAAACCCTAAAAATAAATAATAAAAAAAATATCTGTGCACCTCTAGCAGGTTCATAGACCAAATTATATAATATGCGCTTTTGATCGACCGGAAAGTCAACAAAGTAAGCTCTCGACTGCGCATGCATGTGAGGTGCTTAATCCGCCTCAGTGCGTCCACACGGGCAAAATAAATCGAATCAGAGAAATCGCCTCACGTAAACTACCTCGCTTAGGTGGTTTACACGATCCGCATCACGTGAGTCGAATCAGCCCTAATCCGCCTCAGACATCCGTTCACACGAGAAATGTGCGTCGAACTAGGCAAGTCGCTTTCTACGAATCGATTTACATTCCCCGTGTGAACAGGGCTTAAGCCTGATGGTTTTGAGTTTCATATTGTCAGCTTAAAGTTGCATAGTCCGATGGTTTTGAATTTCTCTATTTTTTCTGAGATAAGTATATTAGAGCGATCACTAGTATCTACTTTACATTAGTTCCAAGTTACTTTTATTTTAAATGGTAAACTTTTGAGATATTTTGAATGCAAACATGGACAATTAGTTTTGGCAAGCTTGCCAAAACTCTGACACCATAGACTTCTGCAGTAACATGTTCTGTTAAATTGACTCAGTATTGCCTTCTATGCAGAAACAAATGCTTAATAAGTGCATTCGTATCTAAGTTAGATATGTAAAATCAAATCTAGATAATTGGTTTGGTTTAGAAAATTTGATATTTCATCGGACTTTGCCGCTTTAATATAAGGTCCTAGTTTCCATATAGCCTTAGAGGCAGGTACACAGCTGTGCACCACCTAAGATTAGACATTTTTATAACTTTTTAAAATTTCAATATCTAGCATTTTATAGTGTTTTATACCATCGCATCTTATTCCAATAACATTTTATTCCATCTTTGTACCACCTGAAAATGCCAAGCTAGACCCCTGCCATATACAGTAAAACCTCTCTAAATCTACCAACCATGGGACCGACTTTAAGTGGTCCATTTAAGGAGGTGGTAGGTTTAGAGAGTTAGAATATCCTTACAATGGTATTGTTGGGACCCAAATAAAGCGATCCATATAGGGGAGTGATCGATTTGTGGAGGGGTCGGTATAGAGAGGTGTTTTTTTGTTTTTTTTTGGTTCATTAGTTGTTTAAGCAGGGGAAATTTCAGTCATAGACGACTGGTCTTCCTCATTCCACTGCTGGTCGATAGAAAGCCCGAGCCTATACTTTTACCGACCCAAGGGATTTTTAACCTCCCACACCATATAGACATGGTATGAGAGCAACCGGCCTTTGATGACACTGTAAGTTATACACAGCGGTGGAAATCCAAATTGGCAGAGCTAGGGGCATGGGGAATCGAACCGCCGACCCTCAGATTAGGAGTCTGACCTAGAAAAAAGTCAGACACTCTAACCACTCCGCCACAGAGAATGCCACGTTACTGTATTACTTATCGTATTAGGTTGATTGCTGTGATCCGTCTGACAATAGCTTGAAATAAATGATCATAAATGGCTAACTCTTTAGATAATTAAAGTGAAAAGAGGCCAAATTAACTTTGACGTGCTGGCCACCATAGGCTTCAGCAATAACAGGTTGTGTTAAATTGACTTAGGGATATTGTCTTATATGAAGCAACAAGTGATTAATGATTGCATGCGTTTGTAAGTTGGATATCGAGGATCAAATCGGCATAAGTATTTTTGGTTTTCGTAAATGTGATGCTTTCAACTGACTATCCAGCTTTGAACCAGGTGATGTGTGTTGGTCCTCTGTTGGACACTGAGCCTGGGTACCTGTCAATCTTAGGCCAAATAAAATAAAAGTTGATGATCGTCCTTTTGATCACACAAATCAGGGTCGGGGGCGGTTTTTATTTACATTTTTCTGGCATATGATATAAACGTAACACATAACCAGACATGATGGCAAAATGAGTTGAGCATCCGCCTCCCATTTTTGTAGGTCATGGGATTCAAACTCCTGGGTTTGGACCCTGACCGAGTCAAACCAAAGAATTTGATACAAAAGTTGAATTGCTGCTAGCCTGACACATTTTTAGCGATTAAAAAAAAATTAAAATAAATCCCGGGCGGGCGGGCGGGCGGTTTTTATTTTAATTTAGCCAGACGGGATGGCCGAATGAGTTAGAGCATCCGTCTCCCGAGTTGGTAGATCGTGGGGTCATGGGTTCGAACCCTGGTCGAGTCAAGCCAATGACTTAAAAATTTATACTTGTCACTTCCTAGCCTGGTGCTCGGCATTATTAGGATAGGGCAAGGACTGGTTGGCTCAGTGTCAGGATAATGTGACTGAGTGGGATATCAGGTCATGGTGCTGGTGGCCTGGTCTTCCAGTGGTGCATCACTATAAAGTCGCCATGAGTGCGCACTGTCACAAGTCGGTACCCGTCCTGATATGACCTTAGATGTTGCTAGGACGTAAAACAACAAAAAACAAACAAATTATTTTAATTGATAATTTCTCCCCCCAGTATTTCACAGGTTTCCTCTCCCTCCCCCCTCCCCCCCTCCTCCCTCCATTCTCTCTGCCACCCTCATTCTTATTCCCTCCCTCCTCCTCATCCAACACCCTCCCTCTCCCACACTCCAACACCCTCCCTCTCCCAACCTCCTCCACTCTGGACCCTGCTCCCTCCCCTTCCTAGTTCCCTCCCTATCACCCCCTCAAATCCCTCTCCATTCTTTTCGCCCACTTCCCTGTCCATTCCCCCTCTTCACTCTCCTTTCTATTTCTCACTCCATCCACCCCACTCTCAAAAATCAAAAAAAAATATAGGGCTGGCGATTTTTCAGGCACGGGCTGGGACGATCACCAATTTGTTTTTAATTTGGCCTTACATACAAAGGGTAATAGAGGAAGGATCAGGTACATTGATTGGTTAAGCGGTTAGCCATTACCATGGGTTACCTAGCTGCCTGCACTTGATTATATCCAGTGAATTTGTGGAAAAAAAAAAAGAGCACAGAAACCGAGGTGGTCAGAAGAAAAGTTTCAATGATTGCCTTAATTAAATACAACCTGCAGAAATGTCATCTAAATACTGACACCTGTAAAACAGTGGCCAAGGACAGGAGAAGCCTACCTGGCCTGCTTCTATTCGCAAAGGCACGGCACAGTTTGAAACTGATCACATATCTCCGGCTAAACAAAAATATCAGCATAGGAAAGATCGTCTTCTTCACCCACCAGACTTTCCGACTGCAGCTACACGCACGTTCCTAATGTGTCTCCGTACATTCTGAGCATGAATTGGACTCATCAGTTATCAACGAGTTTTCAACTAATGATGAGCTGCTGTCGTCATCGCTACCGATGGAAAACCAAGAAGATTTTGACAACGAGTATATTTTCATGTATTTTTGTATGTGGTAATTTGGTAAGATATGGCGAGGATGTATGTGAACACCCGGGTCGTGACAGTATATGTTCTGAACCTGTTCTAAAGGTTTAAACAGACCCTGTATAGTCTGCTGAGACACGAACCGTACTCCGACAAATGCTCTCCAAGCATATGGTTGCAGGTTTTCAGTTTATGTAACTGTATATGTGGGGGGAGAGTGGTGAAATTGGTTGCTCCTGTTGTGTTGTAGTTAGTCCAGCAGCACTGACAAGGCTTTTTAGACAACCATATAGAGAAAAATGTTAGAATTTGCAATCTAAAATGCTAAATATAAAGTTCAAATGTTTATTTCTCATAACCAACTACTTTTTGTGTGAATAATTGATTAAATCCTGTAGATTAATAGACTTTACAAGTTGAATTGAGAGCTTTCTGTGGCTGTCATCTTGGTGGTTGCCATGGATTCCCCCATGTGTGGGGAACCCCTCTAGGTCATGTGATGAGGGAATCCCATGTATGATGTCAATCATACATCACAGACCTCAACACTCTCCTCCCATATGTTCAGTTGCATGAACTGAAAAAACTAAGCAAAGGTATGTTTGGAGAGCTTTTGATGCTGGATTCGTTTGTTTCTGGGTGAGGTATACCAGGTGACATTAACACTGAACAGACGCAAGTATTTGGTATAAATCTGAAACAGCGTTCAAAGAGGTAGCATATAGCCTACTTACCTCCACCCCAACACACTCCTATTATTATTCTGTTTTCTTTTAATTGTATTTGACAAATCAGTCCCATGAAATGGTTTGAGTGGTTCATTGTCAGATGCATGCAGAATGTGTGTGTCTAGTTCTGCCCTGTGCCGATAGGTGACCACTTTTGTGTCTTCTGGTGCTGGAACACCAGCTGGAGACTGCGGACTGGGTCGGTAGATGGCGCCACCAGCGTGAGTGATTCGCTACGGTTCTGACGTCTGAAATGTCTATATTTTGATATAAAATAAATAATAATAAAAAAAGATTCATTCCTATCCTGGGCCTTTATGCAGGAGTCGGTGGTAGCGGCTTTTGGTGTTACCGCGTATCACAGTATAGCTATCACCGAGTTTGGGAAGTATGTCAAGTGGTATGCGGGAGCGCGTAACACTTTGATTATAGCTACATGTGAAGTTATTTATAGATTTGGGAAATCGCTCTGCGTTTGTAGCCATATATTAGGCTCAAATCTATTAAATGCTATCATATTTAACAGAATTACATACACAATAAGTGAAATTTCATGAAATTAACCCTTAATTCAAAGCAATATTAATGCTGCCGCCGCCGCAACGGCGGCAATATTAATATTTTCGAACCGACGAATGCAAGCAACTGCCGCCGCCGCCAGTATGGAAAGCGACGTCGATGCGGCGGCGGCGATTTGTTTACTTTACATTCGTTGATTCGAAAATATTAATATCGCCACCGTTGCGGCGGCAGCGTTAATCTCGCTTCGATTTTAGGGTTAATTTAATCAAATTTCACTTATTGCGTATGTAATTCTGTTAAATATGACAGCATTGAATAGATTTGATACCTTACACCGCCTGTAAACCTGCAATTTTTCAGGGGTAACCTAACACCGGTTAAGCTTTTGGTGTTAGGCCTATCACCGACTCGTGCATACCACTTTTCACTGCTACCCGGGAAATTTTCGCCTACCACCGTTTTGGCTCGCTACCACCGAATACCACCGACTCCTGCATACGGGCCCAGAGTAGGGGTGAATTACAATCGTGCCTAAATCGGAGCAAAACCTGTCTTGGCATGAATTAACTACTAGTTCAAACATGCTCTGACGGTCCTTGTTCCAGGACTCCGTGTGTATATTTGGTCGTAATGCGAAGCATTACGCTTGATGCGAGGAGAGGAAGAGACCCTCCCCCCGCCCCGCGCTGTCGCGCGGCGCTCACACCTCACCAGACCCCGCTGCTCGCCGCTTCCTCCCCCGCCCCCGTGTCGCGCAGCATTCGCGCCTCACGCGACGCCGCTGCTCGCCCTCCCCCGGGCCGGCAGCTTTCACACTCACCTGCTGTCGCCGCCCCCTTCCCTTCCCTTATAAGGCCGCCCGTCGGCCTCGCTCTGCATTCGCCCTCCTGCCGCCTTCCAGCTCTCTGCCCTTCTTTCCCACCCCCGCCTTCCCTCTTCCTTTTCGCGCATCATATTGGCGTATAAATCGAGGTAGGACTATATATTATTTGTACAACAAGAATAGTTGGTAATACTAGTTAGTCTTCAGAAACACTGAAGCTTGGATCCAACAGTCCACTAATCATGCTCCTAGCCAGACCCGAGTGAGGATGCAGCACACTGCATATATTAAAAGGAAGCGATGCAGTGTACATGCCAAACACTAAGGGCGTATTCGATTAACATGACCTGGGCGACTCAGGTCACCCGAGTTGCTAGAATTTCAAATCGAACACCGCGAGTGGAGTTGACAAAAACATGTGCCGTGTGCAAAACGAACTGACCCCAGTAACCCACCGCTTGGCTGGGGTTTGCTAGGAACGATGACATCACATTTGTGCTGGTACCGTCCTGCAGGATAATAGCTACCAGTACCAGTCCTACATGGTTGTTTTTTGGTAATAACACATATTAGTGAAAGGGAAATATAACTAAACTATGCAATCATAAAATACTTTAAATCCTATTTTGCTGTAGTTATATCGGTTATTAAAAAAAAGAAAAGTTTTGGATTAAGCCACCATTTTTCCACCCCGAGCGTAGAGAAGCGTATTAGATTATTCGACCCGAGTCTGTAGGAAGTGCACATGCGCCAAAAAGTGGCTCAGGTGACCCGAGTTGATTAATCGATAATGCCCTAAAGCCCCTGTCACACATCACCTGATTGGAGGAAACGGAAAGAAACTGAACAAAGTCTGTTGATAGTCCGGTTTGTGTCCGTACAAGTTTTGAACTTTCACAAAAGTTGGAACAGATACCACCGGATTGACGTCTATGTTTCTTGTCTGGTTTGAGTTTGTTTAGTCCGCTTACCGTCCGTTGGCTATCCGTTCATGCCCGTTTCATGTCCGTTTCATGTCTGTTCGTCCAGCATCCTTTGACCCGATATCGCAACATTTTGACACATATTAATACATTTTGATACTTATGACGCCTGTCGGTTGCTCAATCCGGTGATGTGTGACAGTGGCTTAAGGGAACGCAGAGTGGTCGGTATGTGTGGCGCACTGGTGGTGGAAGTAAGCAGCCATTCTGCCTGCACACAGGTATGGTTGCTAATTACGCTGACACTGGTCACCCTGTGGGAGATCAGAATCGGCGCTTAATAGTCGTGGTGTGAGAGCGTGGAGAATTTGGTGAACACGCATATGGGAAGTAGTATTTTATCTAACGTAAAATATTTACCTCTACAATTTGAGTGCAATCTACATTAGAACACAATGTAGGGGACGAAAGCTAGCAAGTTTGGTTATCAGGAGGCAGGTGGTTATTAGGTCAACAGGAGTTCAGCGAATAGGTGCTATGAAAGGCACGAACTCCTTCCTACCTTCTGGTGTGTAAGCATGCCGGTGTCGCAGTTTCCGCCATCCGCCAGTTTCCGCGGTACGCATACACTCAAATGCATTGTCAATGGCCGTGAGCAATCTTCATACATAAAAAGTGAAATATCTCTAAAACCACACCACCTAGAAACAAATCGCTTGGTACACATATAGAAAACATCTTTACCACAAAGATTATATTAAATTTATAAGGTTAGGGTTCTTGATTTCTAAGAAATTGGAATAAAACTAATGTTTTGCACTGCACGTATCGTCAAACTCAAGGCATTGTCAATGGTCGTGAGCAATCTTCATACAGAAAATACAGAAAAAGTGAAATATCTCTAAAACCACACCACCTAGAAACAAATCGCTTGGTACACATATGGAAAACATCTTTACCAAAAACATTATATTAAATTTATAAGGTTAGTGACGGTGCTGTTCGATTTTGACGCATTCGCAGAAGCGATGCATACCGCGGAAACTGGTGGACGGTGGAAACTGCGACACTGGGTCGTAGCTTCAGTCCGTCCTCAGAAACTGGCAGAGAGCAACTTGTGATAGTAGGGAGTGTGTGTATCGTAAGTAAACACATAAAGTGAATTATTGTGATAGTAGGGTTTTTGTATAGGAGGTAAACACAGACAGAGAATTAGTAAATATATGAAAAGTGTGAGGTAAGACACCAGTTCAGTACTGGCACCCAAATTTAAGAGTTCATATGCAAAACCCTGTAAATGCCAATCCAAAATTTGAATTAAAATAACATAAAAAAATGATGAGCTGCTGTCGTCATCGCTACTGATGGAAAACCAAGAAGATTTTGACAACGAGTGTATTTTCGTGTATTTTTGTATGTGGTAATTTGGTAAGATATGGCGAGGGTGTATGTGAACACCCGGATTGTGACAGCATGTGTTCGGATCATGTTCTAAAGGTTTGTTACCCGAGGGTAAACTCAATTCTCACTAATTCCACTCTTTTTTGCGATGAAATGGTTATGAAGCAACAAACAAAAAATATGAATGCAATAAAAATGAACCTTTTCAAGTTTTGGCTCCAATGTTTATCTGACCTTTTGTTGTTTGCAGGGTTTTGCGCCTGAAATCCTCAGTTATAGACCCCAAGTAATTTCAGAATGTAAGCAGAAAATTGACAATGCTGCCTGGTAGGTGTCAGGCATCATGCAATGATGGCTGAAGGCTAAGGTTGCCTTGACAACATATATCAAGGATTTATAATTCCATAGTCCAATGATTTTGAGTTTCTCTCATTAAATACATTATATATATATATATATATATATATATATATATATATATATATATAACGGTCAGGATCACGAAAAGAGGCCAATTGGTGGAAGTTATCGGCGTCGAGCATGGATGTCGGCGTCGATCGGTATAATTATAATTTAGCATTGACAGAGGTGTTGGAAAGTCTTTAAATTTATCCTAAATGTAAAGGTCGAGAAAATACAACAACCTGATTTGTTTCTAGGATAATTTAATATGAAACAAAGAAATGCACTACACTTTTATGAATTGCGACACCCACATCTTCACTTGACCACTGATTGGCCCGTTTTCGTGAGGCTGACTCATATATATGTGCTCTATAATCTATTATGGGAATATAAACAAGGGCACTATCATCTTCGGTTATATCTATTTTGTTATACGTGAACCGCGGCTGGTGTATGCCAGTGGATTAGTTCCAAGTTTGGCCACACCGGCGCCACCTATCAGGGGATCTGACCTCCTGTAGGCCAGCTCTGTCTGGTCGTTATCGCCTCCAGACCCACTCGGATTTAGTTTGAACATTATCATCTAGATTGCTTTAGTTTGTAGTAAGTATTATTTTAAATGACGAACCTTCGATAGGGAGGAAGTGCGAACATGCTAAATTAATGTTGGCATCCACATCAAAGCTCTGATACCACAGACTTAATTAAGGCCCTGTCACAACTCACCGGATTGAGGGAAACGAACGGAAACCCAACAAAGTCCGGTTTGTCCGTACAAGTTTTGAATATGCACAAAACTAGGAACGGATGCTGCCAGATTGACGTATATGGTTCTTGTCCGGTTTGAATTTGTTTCATCCGTTGGCTATCCGATTATGTCCGTTTCATGTCCGTTCGTCCAGCGGCCATTGACCCGATAGCGCAACATTTTGACACATTTTAATACATTTTCATATTTATCACCACTGGACTAGATTCTGTCCGTTGCTCAATCCAGCGAGGTGTGGAAGCCGCTTTAAGCAGCAACAGGTTCTATTAATGCGTTTTAATATTCCCTTCTTTGCAGCAACAAATTTGAATAACTACACCAATATCAAAGTTGGGTATGTACAAGCAAATCTAGATATGGAGGCGACTCAATGTTTTCCCGCATGTTCATGGTCATACAAACAACATACGGCAGGAGGGATGTATTACTATTATGAATTAATAAAATGTTGATATTTAAATTATTGTATTTAATGAAGCATTTAAATGTTGATGAGTACTACTATTGGGTGTGGAGGGGGGGGGGGTGCGTGTGGGGAGGTAGGTCTAGAGAAATAGAACACTTTGTACGACTGAAACTTGAAAGTGTCGACAACTTTGGATTTTGTTATACGTGAAGCGTGGCTAGTGTATGCCAGTGGATTAGTTCCAAGTTTGACCACGCCGGTGCCACCTGTCAGGGGCTTTGACCTCCTATGAGCCAGCCGTGTTTGGTCGTTATCGCCTCCAGACCCACAGAAGTGTTTTGGTTTTAAAATGTTTATTCCTATCTTTATTTTGCTTAGGCTGAGAAGACTGGCTTTACTGAAGACCATATGAACTAATGTTGCATAACCGTGTGATCTAACTTGTGTGACCAGACGGGATGGCCGAATGAGTTAGAGCGTCCATCTCCCGTGTTGGTAGATCGTGGGGTCATGGGTCCGAACCCGGGTCGAGTCAAACCGATGACTTAAAAATTGATACTTGCCGCTTCCTAGCCAGGCGCTCGACATTATTAGGATAGGGAAAGGACTGGTGTGCTCAGTGTCAGGATATTGTGACTGAGTGGGATATCAGGTTATGGTGCTGGTGGCCTGGTCTTCCAGTGGGGCAGCACTAAAAGTCGCCATGAGTGCCCACTGTCACAAGTCGGTACCTGTCCTGATATGACTAGGACGTAAAACAACAACAAACATGTGATGTGATGAAGTAGTATTATAATTAACTGATTAACCGACGAAGAGAGATGTAATGACATAATATTGTACAAAGTTACTAGCATACTCACTATAGTGGGTTTATAGTAATATGGTCGTTGTTTTAGTAGGTACAGGGGTGCAGTTTATACCATAATTCTTAATCCTGAGGTGATTGGGTGCCACAGGAACTCGTCCAACACGGAACGCTTTGATTTGAGAGAGTTCATGCGAGTGATTGCATAGCATTTGTATGTTGAGCAGCTCGACACGAATGTGGCGCCACCTAGTGTGTGTAGTGAGTACTCGTTTATGGAATAGATCGACAGGCATTTGCATAGTGAACAGCTTGTGCCAATAGTGGTGCCACCTAGTTTTATTACTGTTGTTGCCTCGTCCTGATTTGAACTTGGATGTTGCCCGGACGTAAAACCCTAACAAACAAAAACAAAACAAACAAGCCAGCAAAATTTCAACTACGGACAATTGGGCTTTGCCATTTCACTGCTCTTTGCCCGATACTAGTGTAATGGCCCACGGCCCTCCGACTCTCAGCCTACCACGCAAGCACGGAAGAACGCCAAGATCCAATATGAGTATGCTTCACCTTGGTTTATTGAACTAATCTGCTCTCCACGTCATCTGACCCGGCCCCTTACTCGCCAGGTCCCACATCGACTCTATAGGTGTATGGGGGGGGTGAGCTAGCCACATGCAGTAGAGGGCAGCCCAGTCGGGGTCTGCCCGGTGGCTAGTCTGCCGCCACCTAGCACAGTTCAGTGTAACTGCGTAGGCGTGCGGTGTATTCTCCGCCGCGACCGCGTGGTAGTAAAGCTCATGTACAGATTACTACACTAGCAATGCTGAGTGCCAGGATAGGTGGTGACAAGTATACATTTTTAAGTCATTGATTTGGCTCGGCAAGCATTTGAACCTTTATTCATATCTCATGATATGCCACACGGGAGGCAGGAGTTCAACACATTCGGCCAGGTGTAGCTAATTAGTGTGCAGTTGGGCAAGTCAGTCATACAGAGAGTATCTGAGGTCAAGCGAATGTCGCAAACATCATATATATGTGGTGGCTATTTGAGGTCAACTGAATATCGCAAACATCATGTAGATTGTGGTTGCTATTTAAATTCAAGCGAATGACATAAATATTGTGTAGAATGTGGTGGCTATTTAAATTCAAGCGAATGTCACAAACATCATGTAGAATGTGGTGGTGATTTGAGGTCAAGCAAATATCGCAAACATCATGTAGAATGTGGTGGTGATTTGAGGTCAAGCAAATATCGCAAACATTGTGTAAAATGTGGTGGCTATTTAAATTCAAGCAAATGTCACAAATATTGTGTAGAATGTGGTGCCTATTTAAATTCAATCGAATGTCACAAACATTGTCTAGAATGTGGTGGTTATTTGAGGTCAAGTGAATATCCCAAACATCATGTAGAATGTGGTGGCTAATTGAGGTCAAGCTGATGTCGCAAACATCATGGAGAATGTGGTGCCTATCTGGGTGTTCATTAGAAGCTCACTTGGAACTTTGCATAATGTTAAGTGGCCTTAAATTTGTGTAGAATGTGGTGGCTATTTAAATTCAAGCAAATGTCACAAATATTGTGTAGAATGTGGTGCCTATTTAAATTCAAGCGAATGTCACAAATTTTGTGTATAATGTGGTGGCTATTTGAGGTCAAGCGAATGTCGCAAACATCGTGTAGAATGTGGTGGCTATCTGAGGTCAAGCTGATGTCGCAAACATCGTGGAGAATGTGGTGCCTATCTGGGTGTTCATTAGAAGCTCACTTGGAACTTTGCATAATGTTAAGTGGCCTTAAAGTTGTATAGTCCGATAGTTATGAGGCTCTGCCATGTTTTCTTAGATACATGTATTACGCTGATCATTGTAATCTACATTACTCTAGTCTAAAGCGGTCGTCACACATCACGGGATTGGAGGAAATGGAAAGAAACTGAACAAAGTCTGTTGATAGTCCGGTTTATGTCCGTACAAGTTTTGAACATGCACAAAACTTGGAACAGATGCCACCAGATTGACGACTAGGTTTCTTGTCCGGTTTGAGTTTGTTTCGTCTGTTGGCTATCCGTTCATGTTCGTTTCATGTCTGTTTTATATCTGTTTCATGTCCGTTTCATGTTCGTTCGTCCAGCAGCCTTTGACCCGATATCGCAACATTTTGACACATTTTAATACTTATCACGCCCGAACACCACCGGACTAGACAATTCTGTCCGTTGCTCAATCCCGTGATGGGTGACAGCCGCTTAAGGTACCTTTTATATTAAAAGGCAGACTTAATGTTTCATGCTTTTGGAATATGCATAAAAATGGTGGGCATCATAAGCTTCAGCCATAACATGTTCAATTAAATTGACCTAGATCTCTCTTTTATGCAGCAACACATTATTAATAAAGGCACTAGCTAAGTGGCTTGGTTTTGAAAAGTGTATGGACTCATCAGACTATGGAGCTTTGACATTCATACATGTACTTTGTTCAGTCAATTATGGTTTTTAATGTGAGCTTTATTAAAAGTGTTGTTGTTAAAATAAAAAATAATTGTAATGTTGCTTTCTAAATGAGACAAGAAGTCCATGTGTACCTCATTCTGTCTTAAAGATTCATCAATTGCGTACAAAGGAGATGGTTTTATTATAGCTGTTTTGGACATTTTAGATGCATATTTTCATATATATATATATATAAATATATATATTGGTCAGGATCACGAAAAGAGGCCAATTGGTGGAATTTGTCGGCGTCGAGCTTGGATGTCTGCGTCGATCGGTATAATTATAATTTAGCATTGACATAGGTGTTGGAAAGCCTTTAAATTTATCCTGAATGTAAAGGTCGAGAAAGTACAACCTGATTTGTTTCTAGGATAATATAATATAAAACAAAGAAATGTATGATACTTTAAGAATTGCGATGCCGACATCTATTAAAGTTGTCAGCGTCGATCATTTGATGTCGGCATCGATCAGGATAATTATGATTTAGCATTGACAGAGGTGTTAGAAAGTCTTTAAATTTATCCTGAATGTAAAGGTCGAGAAAATAAAACAACCTGATTTCTTTCTAGGATAATTGAATATGAAACAAAGAAATGCACTACACTTTTAAGAATTGCGATGCCGACATCTTCACTTGACCACCGATTGGCCCATTTTCGTGAGGCTGACTCATATATATATGAAGACTTCAGGTGCAAAAACCATGTAAACGCGAATCCAAAAATGGAGATAACCATTGAAATCAAACCTACAAAATGTCAATTTTGTTTATATTCCTACATTTTTGTTTATTGCTCCATAACCATATGAAAAGTGGAATTAGTGAGAATTAAAATTATTTTCAGGTAACGAATCTTTTATTTCAATTACATCTTTGGATTGGCGTTTACGTGATTTTTCACCTGACCTCTTCATATATATTTATATTATGTTAGTGAAACAGGCATTCCAAATAGTGACAGAAGAACCCACCGGTGTCGCCACCATCGATGTAATCCCACAGTACACTGCTGGTCTGCAGCCAACTCAATTAAATAAATAATACTATTTAATAAATAGACCTACAATAGCTACAATACCCAATATGTCTACTGATATTCACATAATGCATTACACGTTACATACAAAATGAAGGGTTTAGGCGCAGAACCACGTAAACGCCAATCCAAAAATTGTACTTTAAATAAAATATTTTTACCTGAAAATAATTTTAATTCTCACTAATTCCACTTTTTATATGATCATATGGTTATGGAGCAATGAACAAAAAAGAAGGAATAATAAGAAATTTACTTTTTGAATCTTTGATTCCAATGTTTAGCTCCATTTTTGTATTGGCATTTACGTGGTTTTGTGCCTGAACTCTTAACATGTAAAATATTCATATGTAATAAGATATGATGACAAAAATATGAAATGCAGTGCTTCAAACAGAATTTCACAAGATATGATAGCACCTGTTATAATAGTAACAATGGCCGTTGTTATCAATATGACTGGTCTTATAGACTATTGTGCGTCCTGTAAGCCCCAGTCACCCTATGGCCTGCGACCACTTTGTGACTATTTTGTGACCACCTTTCATCAAAGAACTCAGTCACCAGCGATCTCCTTGTGACAAAACCAATGGGGTCGCCAACATCCAGGCGACCATTTTGGTCGCAAGGTTTTTAGTGCAGTCGCTGCAACTTCCTTGCGGTTAAAATGGTCACAATGAGGTCGGCGACCAACAACAACTATTTTGGAATGACTTTGTGACAACTTTGTAATCATTTTGTGACCACTTGCGACCTCTTTGCGACCAGCCCTATTTTTGTGGGCGCAAAGTTATTGCAAGCAGTCGCAAGGAGTAGTATGACTGGGGTAGTAGGATATGATGATGATGATATGGTTAATAAGATATTTGCAGTGGCTGTGAGTGAGCAGATTGGATTGGAGCTTACACAATGAGACAATGGCACTCAGGGGCTCTGAGTGGCATATTACCTCCCCCCCCCCCCCCACCCCTACACGCTAACAATGGCACTGACGGTATCTGCGTACCTCCGACAATGCCTGGCGGTTTAAGCAGGGCTATCACGCAGTAAATAATGCTCACGCAGTAAATAATGCTCACACAGTAAATAATGCTCTCGCATTACACCGTTCGAACCGGCGCATTTCAAGGGCTCAAGCCGGTGTCGCGGTTTCAGTTCTCAACCAGTTTCAGTTCTCAACTGTCGCTTCTGCGCATGCGTGGATTCGAGTGACAACTTTGCTTTTGCTGTTGATGTGTGTGTGTGGTGATTTCTAATGTGTAAATCACTCTAAAACCCTTAAAACCTCATATACCGACCGTATATTGTTAAATGAAACAGACAAGTTGGCAAACGCCCATAGTGGCCATGTTGAATATGTTGCATTGAGATTTAGACGCATGCGCAGAATCGATGTCGAGAACTGAAACTGGTTGAGAACTGAAACCGCGACACCGGGTTATGGTCACGTGTCACCACTTACATCGCTGTCCTTGACCTTGACATGAGGTCACGTTTTTTTGGTGTTTTTATTGTTGTTGTTGTTGTTTTTGTTGATGCTGTGTTTATACTGTCCATAGCATGTAAGCTCGAGTGCTCAGGCTTGTTTTCAATGCTGGCCAGCTGTAGTAGTGGTTTAATCTTATCACACATTAGGAGGTGATAAGATGTTTTTGTTTCTCAGACAGTAGCAGGTACATGGTGATTATTTAGTATCAGGTGTTCTGATAGGTACATTGTTTTTATTCTCTGATCACCCTTGTATTGCATGTGCAGGTCATAGGTGCAGCATGTGTCATGTGTCATGTGTCATGTGTCATGTAAGTATGGAATGTGCTAAACATTGCAATGGACACGGTTTATTATGATTCATTGTCTTATTTCTTCCCCTGCCCACCCCCGCTTCTGATAGAAATTTGCATATTATTTGACACTCCATAACACATAACGCAGACACAAATATTGGTCGATAACATTACGTCTGGCTGGCCAACATTTCTAACCTACCATTTATTTCCCATGGTTAAAATTTCCATCAGGAGTGATAGCGATAGTGGTGCTCGCGTCAGCTTGGTGGCTGCTCGCGGTGTTTGCCTCCCTGTGCGCAAACCCAAGTCGCCCAGGCTGCTGCCGTCAGTGGATCGGGTGATAGTAGCGTTCGGTGGATGAGACGCTACCGGTACTCCATTAATAATATTAATATAATGTATTTATATAGCCCAATATTGCACATGGCCTTTCAAATGAGCCTCGGCATTGAACTTCGCCTCACTTGAAACCTCTGCGCCTGCCCGCCCACATGTAGCAACCCGCATGTAAAATATTGTGTTCCTTTAACAATCATCGCACATGCATAACTTTGATACAGGGCTGCTTTCTGCTTGGCCGAATGACACTAGTACCGTAAGACGTCACTATAGAATATAGTTCCGTAATGAATAACAACATAGCACTGTATGTGCGCACTGACAAGCGAACTATACGATTAGTAGATTGTACACGCTTGGAGGCATAATAATAGGTTCTCGTGAGTGTGTGGTGTGATTTCACATGGGCCTTCAGCTACAATCCATTTGAAATATCTCTGCCCCCACACTCAGCCCATGCATATGTAAAATTCTTGTCCTGCAAATCCATATTAAACTACATGATGACAATCAAGTATTTAACAATAATTTGACAAGTAATATTTGTAGGCTTTCATGCATAATCTAATAAGAAATTGGTTGTTTTGGTTTTGTTATGGTTCACCAATGGGTGTTTTTTTGTGCTGGGTTGGTGTGCATTTTGGGATTATGTCTTTTGTTTTTTGTGTTTTCTGCTCTTCAAAAAAAGCTATATTGACAGTTATTTCCATGCATGTTATGTTGGTACTGGGGTACTTCACAAATGGAATTGGTGCCATTTGAATTCAGGATAATCGGACATAGGTGGGGATGTGGATATCAGTGAAATATAAGTACATGTCCACATCAGTGAGATATAAGTACATGTAGATTTCAGTGAGATATAAGTACATGTAGATACCAGGACGATATAAGTACATGTAGACATCAGTGAGATAGAAGTACATGTACATATCAGTGAAATATAAGTACATGTAGATATTAGTGAAATATAAGTACATGTAGATATCAGTGAAATATAAGTACATGTCCACATCAGTGAGATATAAGTACATGTAGATATCAGTGAGATATAAGTACATGTAGATACCAGGAAGATATAAGTACATGTAGACATCAGTGAGATAGAAGTACATGTACATATCAGTGAAATATAAGTACATGTAGATATCAGTGAGATATAAATACATGTAGATATCAGTGAGATATAAGTACATGTAGATATCAGTGAGATATAAGTACATGTAGATATCAGTGAGATATAAGTACATGTAGATATCAGTGAGATATAAGTACATGTACATATCAGTGAAATATAAGAATATCTACATATCGGTGCAATATCTCGAGAAGATATATGCATAGGCAGAGAGTGTGGGGAAGAAATATGTAGTATTATAACTTCGCAGGCATACCTATAAGATTGAAACAATATTATTACCCAGTGCTATTTAAAATGGTGGGCCTTTGCAATGTGTTATGGGTGTCTGGTGTGCGTTAAAGGTGGGTTTTATAATGAGAAAGGAGAAGGTTTTCTCACATACCAAACGATGCTGAACAACATGTATGTGCTTTAAAAGAGGGTTGGTTCGCCTTGGTCAGAATTTTGGTATTCACCGAACAGGCTGAAACTTACATGACATCTTCCTTTGTGACTTGTCTCGTGTAACGCCAAATAAAAGAAAATTGGTGATCGTCCTTTTGATCACAAAAATCAGGGTCGAGGGGCGGTTTCTTTGTATGTGTTTTTTTCCTGGCATATGACGTAGACATAATATCTAATCAGATACGATGGCCGAATGAGTTGAGCATCCACCTCCTGTTCTGGTAGGTCGTAGGATTCAAACTCCTGGCTTAGAACCATGACTGAGTCAAATTCCTTAAAAATTGATGCGAAAGTTTAATTGTTGCTAGCCCGATGCATTTTTAGCAGTTTAACAAAAATTAAAATTAAACAAATAAATCATGGGCGGGATATTTTTCAGGCACGGGCGGGGCCGGTCACCAATTTTTCTTTTTATATTTGGCCTAATGTCCGTGTGCTAACTTGGGATACTGGTTAACTGGCTGCTGGCGGCATTTCAAAATGAATTGAAACCAAAGGTAGGCTATGACTAGGTATGTGATAATTAGGCTGGCGATAGGGCCCTGTAAGCTGTATGCGGAATGAAGTGTAGTGATACTGTAGTGTGAACTGCAAATTCACTACTCGCATGCTTTGTTGGTTTGACTGAATAAAGAAGATGATGCATTCAGAGAATGTTGCATTCCCCATGTAGGCCTTCTATTGTTATTTGTCAGGATGTATATTACCCTACTTTTATTACACTTTCCGTGTCTTACCATGTACCATAGCATTCCCTGCATACGCTACTAGCACCACTCAGCTACTGTCAATTTTAAGGCCTTGTCACACTACGACGTACCGATGTCAGCGTAGGCACAACGTGAAAATAATTATATTACGTCAAAGTTCTCGGCTTAGTATGCAAATTGCAGCACAAGTTGGACGTCGATGCAGCGTAGTTGACGTGAGTGTAACGTTGGTATAGCATTGTGCCAACCAACAATCAACCAAACAACCAAACAACCAAACAACAAAACAACAAAACAACCAAACAACCAAACAACCAACAACCAACCGACCAACCAACAACCAACCAACCGACAAACAACCAACAACCAACCAACAACCAACCAACCAACAGCCAATCCACAACCAACCAACAACCAACCAACAATCAACCAACAACCAACCAACCAACAACCAACAACCAACCAACAACCAACCAACCAACAACCAATCCACAACCAACCAACAACCAACCAACAATCAACCAACAACCAACCAACAACCAACCAACCAACAACCAACCAACCAACAATCAACCAACAACCAACCAACAACCAACCAACAACCAACCAACAACCAACCAACAACCAATCCACAACCAACCAACAACCAATCAACCAACCAACCAACAACCAATCCACAACGAACCAACAACCAACCAACAATGAACCAACAACCAAACAACGAACCAAACAATGAACCAAACAACTAAACAACACACCGTTGATCTAACGTAGCCGACGCATCCCTCCGGCACATCTAACGTCGGCATAACGTGAGTGTGACGTCACCCGAAAGTCAGAGCATCACATCGAGCTACATCGAAAGTTTTGAACGCGTTCAAAATCTTGACGCGCGCCGACGTAACACGATGTAACGTGACGTATCTCGACGTCAGTCTAACGTCATTCTGACATCATCATAACGTAACCCAACGTACCTCAATGTAATGACCAAAAGTGACCTATGTTTGCTCTTACGTCGTAGTGTGACAAGGGTATAAAAGAACTACTTTATATTCAAAGGAACTACTTTCAACATAAAAGAACTGCTTTCAATTTAAAGGAACTACTTTAAATTCAAAGGAACTCCTTTCAATATAAAAGACCTGCTTTCAATATAAAGGAGCTACTTTCAGTTTAAAAGAACTACTTTCAATTTAAAGGAACTACTTTCAGCTCAAAAGATCTACTTTCAATTTAAATGAACTACTTCGAACTTGAAGGGACTACTTTCAATTTTAAGGAACTACTTTCAATTTTAAGGAACTACTTTCAATTTGAAGGAACTACTTTCAATTTTAAGGAACTACTTTCAATTTAGAGAAACTACTTTCAATTTAACAGAAACTACTTTGTATTTGAAGGAACTATTTTCAATTGAAAGAACTACTTCCAATTGAAAGGAACTACTTTCAATCAAAAGAACTACTTTCAATTTGAAGGAGCTACTTTCAAATTAAAAGAACCACAAGATTTTGAACGCGTTCAAAACTTTCGATGTAGCTCGATGTGATGCTCTGACTTTCGGGTGACGTCACACTCACGTTATGCCAACGTTAGATGTGCCGGAGGGATGCGTCGGCTACGATAGATCAAACCAGACGGGATGGCCGAATGAGTTAGAGCGTCCGTCTCCTGTGCTGGTAGATCGTGGGGTCGTGGGTTCGAGTCCCGGTCGAGTCAAACCAATGACTTTAATATTGATACTTGTCGCTTCCTAGCCAGGCGCTCGGCATTATTAGGATAGGCAAGGACTGGTGTGCTCAGTGTCAGGATAATGTGACTGAGTGGGATACCAGGTCATGGTGCCGGCGGCCTGGTTTCCCAGTGGGACAGCACTATAAAGTCGCCATGAGTGCGCACTGTCACAAGTCGGTACACGTCCTGATATGACCGTAGATGTTGCTAGGACGTAAAACAACAACAACAACAACGATAGATCAACGGTGTGTTGTTTAGTTGTTTGGTTCATTGTTTGGACACATGGATAGCGGACGGGAGGCTCCCCCAGGGGTGGCACGACCCGGTCGCCCTCGACCTCCTGAGGGTCCAGACCCTCACCCTCCCCGCCCCTCAGGCCGCCCCAGCAGAAGCCGTCCCCCGAGGTGACGACCCTCCCCGAGGCACACACCTGCCCCGAGCCCACGTCGACGCCCGCACCGCCTACGACAGGCACACCCACGGGGCCCCCTGTCCGGCCTGGAACCGCGACCCCGCCTCGTGCGATCGGGCCCCTGTCGGAGAGGCCCACGGCGAGGCGGGGGACAGGCGCCGTCACATATGCGCCTACTGCGCAAACGTGAGGCGCATTCTCACCATGCACTGCGAGGCCGGATGCATCACCAAACAAGCCCGTGAGCGCCAGACCCCCCCCCGCCTCGGCGGATTTTTGATCCGCCGGCCTCCCCCCGGCCGGCCCGGGGGGCCCTTCCCGGCGCCTCACCCTCACCACTGCCGACAGCCCCGCGACCTCCACCGACAACCTCCCAGCGACCACCGACCGCAGCGCCGCCCAGTCCCAGCCGGGGATCATCACCTCGGGCATCACACCTCGGTCCACATCCCAGCCCAGCCTCAGGAGGAACCCTCTGCCGCCGTTCCTCACGACACCGCCTTCAAAAACACCGCCGCCCAGACCCCGACCACCACCCCTTCCAGCCCCGAGGACTTCGCTGCCCCCCTGCTCGACCCTCGTCGGACCTCCTCACCGGATCCCGCCAAGGAGCGGGCCTCCCCCTTTTTGGCCGCCCGCTCCCTGTCGACGCAGGCCCCGGACACTCCCCGCCCCGAGAGGGAGCCTGACCCCCGACACGGCCCACCTCTCGGCCGGCCCGCCCCGCCTCGGGCGCGCCGCGAGCCCTCTCCGCCCAGACCTCCATCTCCGGACCCCCGCCTCGGGCGCCCCGGCCCCCCGCCTCGGGCACGCCTCGAGCCCTCTCCTACTTTTGGTGGAGGGCTCCTCGGCACCCCCTCACTCCACTGACACTTAATGAACTCAACTTCACTTCTATTACCCTGCTCCTCATGAGCCTTTCTACTTTCTCCATTTATTTATTGCTTATTTACTTGCACTGTTCAGCCTTACCTTTTGTCATTATTGCTTATTTAATTACACTGTTGCTCTCTGAACCTGCCTCCTCTGTATGCTCTGAGGCGTAAATAAACGCCTTAGTTTCCACCCCCGCCTTGTCTTCTTCCTTTTCGCGCATCGGTCGCAATGCGAAGCATTGCTTTTGATGCGAGGAGAGGAAGAGACCCTCCCCCGCCCCGCGCCGTCCCGCTGCTTTCTCACCTCGGCAGACGGCGCGGCGCGCCCCCCCTCCTCCCCCCGCCCCCCCCTCTGCCGCGCAGCACTCCCGCCTCACCCGACGCCCGCTGCTCGCCACCTCTCGCCCTCCCCCGGGCCGGCAGCATTCACACCTCACCCGCTGTCGCCCCTCCCCCTTCCCTTATAAGGTCGCCCGCCGGCCTCCCTCAGGCACTCGCCCTCCTGCCGCCTCCCAGCTCTCTGCCTTTTTCACCACCCACCCACCCTACACTCCTCACAAACTTTCCTCCTCCAGTGGTGGAGGGCTCCTCGGCACCCCCTCACTCCACTGACACTTAATGAACTCAACTTCACTTCTATTACCCTGCTCCTCATGAGCCTTTCTACTTTCTCCATTTATTTATTGCTTATTTACTTGCACTGTTCAGCCTTACCTTTTGTCATTATTGCTTATTTAATTACACTGTTGCTCTCTGAACCTGCCTCCTCTGTATGCTCTGAGGCGTAAATAAACGCCTTAGTTTCCACCCCCGCCTTGTCTTCTTCCTTTTCGCGCATCAAAAGAACCACTTTTAATTTAAAGGAATTACTTTCAAATTAAAGTTACTACTTTCAATGTAACAGGAACTACTTCCAATTTTAAAGAATTACTTTCAATTTGTAGGTACTGCTTCAATTTAAATGGACTACTTATATTTGAAAGAACTACTCTCTAGTTACCAGGAACTACTTTCAATTTAAAGTTGCCATGTCAGATGCTTTCTGCCAATTTTCCTGTATTGATAAATATATCAGGTTTATCATTATAGTCTAGATTACTTCTGTCATGGGGGTGATGAAAATGGGAAATATTGCGCCTAGAGCGGGACTCGAACCCACATCTCTTTGTATTCCAGGCCAGTGTGCTAACCATTACATCAGCTAGGCTCCCTGATATCACCACTCTACCCATGCCTACCTGTCTATGCGGCTCCTTGCCTGAGAGGTCAGTGCAGACCACTACACTCGTCTACCTGGAATTGTAAGTCTTTTAATGCTTACAATTACATACATACAGGCAGTGCACTACACATACATACACAGGGTAGGTGCAACAACTATACAGCGCGTAGCTTGTACAGGATCATGGTCACGGCACCAGTGTTGTGGGGGTGATGAAAATGGGAAGTATTGCACCTAGAGCGGGACTCGAACCCACATCTCTTTGCATTCCGGGCCAGTGTGCTAACCATTACACCACCTAGGCTCCCTGATATCAACACACTACCCACGCCTACCTGTATATGTGGTTACTTGCCTGAGAGGTCAGTGCAGACCACTACACTTCAGCTTGAAGTAACTTAAATTACAACTGTCTAAGTTTGAAGATATTCTAAATGAAATTATACCAAATCAAAATTCTGACACCGTAGGTATCATTAGCAACAGGTTCAACAAAATTGACATAGTATATATATTATATATACCTTTTAGGCAGTACAAATGCTTAATAATCTAAATATCGAAGTTGAATATGGAGGATTAAATCTAGTTAAAGTTGCATAATCCGATCTTTTTGAGTTTTTGCTATTTTCTGAGATAAATATATTATACTAATCGCTATAATCTACTTTACTTTAGTTTTAAGTAACTTTAATTTTACTTGGCTAAGTTTGGAGATGTTTGACGCCAAAACCTGCCAAAATAATTTTGGCAAGCACACCAAAACTCTCACACCATAGATTTCTGTAGTAACGGTTTCTATTAATTGACTTATTATGCCCTTCTATGCAGCAACAAATGCTTAATAAGTGCACCAGTGTCAAAGTTGAATATATAGAATCAAATCTAGATAAGTGTTTTGGTGTTTGAAAATTTGATGTTTTCATCGGACTGTGCAACTTTAAGTGTTTTGGTTTTTGAAAATGTGACGTTTTCATCGGATAATGCGGCTTTAAGTAAATTCTAACTGAATTAATCTAATATTAATTATCCACAATATTTGCATATCGGACTAGACGGGATGGCCGAATTAATTGAGCGTCCATATCCCTTTTTGGCAGATAGTGGGAATCGAACCCACAGGTTCGAACCCTTTTTGAGTCAAACTTAAAGATTTATGCGTGTCGCTTCCTAGCCAGGTGCTCGGTATTATTAGGATAGGGCAAGGACTGGTTGGATCAGTGTCAGGCTAATGCGACTGAGTGGGATATCGGGTCATGGTGCCAGCAGTCAGATTTCCCAGTGGGGCAGCACTATAAAGTCGCCCTAAGTGCGCACTGTCCCAAGTCGGTACTCGTCCTGATATGACCTTATACCTTGCCAGGACGTAAAACTCCAATAACCAACCAACTGAAGTGGTCATAAATAAAGGAAGTGCCCCCCCCCCCTCTCACACGCACCCCCTCCTCACACATACCCTCTCACACACACACACACCCCTACACCCCCCCCCCCCCCCCCCCCCTTGCTGCAAGTGACGCACATAAGTTGGTGATAACACTTTAACAGAGTTTTCCCCGGGAACACTGTCTCAACCAGTGTCAACCACTGACAGCAGTGACAGCAGAATGCCGTAAACACTACAGCGCCTATAAGTATCGATCCGTCGTAGAGTGGTGAGAAATCGTGAGGAAATGAAATCGTTAGAAAAGGAAAACATTAGAAAATTAAATCTTTAGAAGGTGAAATCATTTTTTTTTTAAATAAAAAATTATTAGAAAATCAAATTATTAGAAAATGAAATTATTAAACAAAATGAAATTATTAGAATATGAAATCATTAGAAAATGTAATTATTTGAAAATGAAATCATTAGAACATGAAATCATTGGAAATGAAATCACTGGAACATGAAATCATAAGAAAAGGAAATCATTAGAAAATGAAATCTTTAACAAATGAAATTATTAGAAAATGAAATCATTAGAAAATGAAATTGTCGTGGAGGGCGATGCAAATATTAAATATTGCGCTTAGAGCGGAAATCGAACCCACATCTCTTGCATTCCAGGCAACTGTGCTAACCATTACACCTCCTAGACTCCCTGATATCACCACATTACCCAAACCTCCCTGGCTATGCGGCTCCTTGCCTGAAAGGTCAGTGAAGAATACTAGCAAATCATTCGAAAATGAAATGATTAGAAAATGAAATCATTGGAACGTGAAATTATTCAAATATGAAATCATTAGAACATTAAATTATTAGAAAATGAAATCATTAGACAATGTAGTTTATATTTTGTGAACTATGCGATATGTATCCAAATGAATTTCGCGCCCCCCCCCCCCTAAGTAAGCAAACCTTTTTTAGAATGTGTATTGTATATGGGGTTTTGGTATGTGCACATTTTAGTAGACAATTCAGACATGTATTTATCAATAGGACATTGATGAACTTAAAGCGGCATAGTCCGATGAAATATCAAATTTTCAAAACCAAACCAATTATCTAGATTTGATTTTACATATCTAACTTAGATACTGATGCACATATTAAGCATTTGTTTCTGCGTCGAAGGCAATACTGAGTCAATTTAACAGAACCTGTTACTGCAGAAGTCTATGGTGTCAGAGTTTTGGCAAGCTTGCCGAAACTAGTTTTCCATGTTTGCATTCAAAATATCTAAAAAGTTTACCATTTAAAATAAAAGTAACTTGGAACTAATGTAAAGTTTGTTTGTTTGTTGTTGTTGTTTTACGTCCTAGCAACATCTAAGGTCATATCAGGACGGGTACCGACTTGTGACAGTGCGCACTCATGGCGACTTTATAGTGCTGTCTCACTGGGAAACCAGGCCGCCGGCACCATGACCTGGTATCCCACTCAGTCACATTATCCTGACACTGAGCAGCTAATGTAAAGTAGATACTAGTGATCGATCTAATATATTTATCTATCGATCTAATATATTTATCTCAGAAAAAATAGAGAAATTCAAAACCATCGGACTATGCAACTTTAAGAAAAGGTGCAGATTATTCTTTTGCTTTTTCTTTTCAAATTAATGTCGTTACTTATGTTGTCCATGTGGTGGGGGTGAGGGGGTAGGGGTTGCAACTTTTAATGGGGAAGGGAATTTATGGATTTCTTAGTTAGACAATGACCATGGTATCAGCACTTTAACTCCGCCCCCCCCCCCTTTTTTTCTTCTTATTTCTGCGTTTCCGATTAACACCCTGGTTCCTTTCTACTTGTCTGCTGCGCTTGTCTCACCGACGAATTCCAGGTTTCCTTGGAACCCATTAACTGAAGTAGAACGAGGTTAATTAATGAACGCGCTGGCATTCCGCGCATGCGCAGTTTGCAGTCTGAGGGTTGGCGACAATTCTGCACTATGCAGGGTTGCCAACCTTGGAAAATGAAAAACAGGAAGATCTTGAGGGATGTTATATTGGTGGGGGGGGGGGGGGAGGGTCTGAGGTTATTCCCCCAGAAAAATGTTTAAATCTTAAATGGTCTGTGGTGCATTTTGAACAGAATAATCCTATGACTCAATCAATCAATAGTTCCGTCCTCTAGTCGAGGGTTGGCTGCAATGGTTCTCCACTTGTCCCGATGGTGTGCTGTTCTGATAGACTGTGAATAATTCAAGCCTATAACTATAAGATTGATATAATATTACTATATTAATGTTATTTAGTCCGGCGGATATGTGAATGAATTGTGCCTTTGACGATAAAAGCATGAGCTTTGGCACATATTTTACAAAATGGCCACCACCGGTGGTTATTTTACCAGTAGCTCATTTTACATTATGGCCACAGGACAAATCTGCGATGGCCCTTAGCTAAAAATCTTCCTTAGGGCATGCTCTAACAGTGTGCCGAAGCTAATGCTTTTATCGCCAAAGGCACAATTCCCTCGAATATTGCACCTATCCGCCAGACTATTGCAAGGGTTGCAAACATTGGAAATGCATCACCGAGCTCGGTGCTGAAAAAATAATTATTCAACTGGAATCCCTCGAAAATTGAGCCAATCACCCCCCCCCCCCCCCAAACAAAAATTAGGTGATGATGTGGAATTAAAATATCATACACCTAACTGTGAAACCATACCTGTTGGTGACCCTGACTATACACACACATGAATACAAGCCACAAAGCCTTTTGCATGGTCTATGTTCCCTTAGTGCTTTAATGGACGCGGTGGCCGAATCGATAGAGCGCAGGCTTCCTGTGTGGAAGGTCAGGAGTTCGAATCCCAGCCCAGTCAAAGCGATGACATACACAATTGATACTTGTCGCTACCTAGCGTGACACTCAGCATTACTAGGATAGCACAAGGACTGGCTAGCTCGATATCAGGATAATGTGAGTGAGTGATTGGGATATTGGGTCATGGTGTCAGCGGGCTGATTTCCCAGTGGGGCAGCACTATAAAGTCGCCATGAGTGTGCACAGTCACTGTCGGTACACATGCTGATATGACCTTAGATGTTGCTAGGGTGTAAAACCACAACTCACAAACAAAACACAGCTTTTCCCATCCTTTCGCTGACACACACAGTGGGCACTGCTCTCAGGGTTCAAGGTCACAGTATGATGACCCCTGTTTGGGCGATTCAGGGGAATATACATTGTAATGTGTTTTGACCAGTGCAGATATATTTGAGAAGAAACCTCTGTCTTCTCTCGCCTCACATCATGCAGTAGATAAAAGAAAAAGTTTGTTTTATTTAATGACGCCTCTAGACCACATTGGTTTTTATCCTCAGCTATTGGACGTTAAACATATGGTCATTCTAACGTATTTGTTTCGAGGAAACCAGCTGCCGCCATATAGGTTACTCTTTCCGATAAGCAGCAAGAGGTCTTGTATGTGCACTTTCCCATAGACAGGACAGCACATACCACAGCCTTTGATGAACCAGTTGTGGACCACTGGCTGGAAGGGAAAATAGCCCAAACTGCAAATGTGTCCACTGAGCAGGATCGTGTCGGATGACCCACACCTTCACAGGTGGATATTCTACCGCCTGAGCTGCGTCCCGCTCCCGCAGTAGATAAAAGATTCACCCCTATCCAGAGTAGGGGTGAATGACACCCCTGATCCAGTCCAAGCAAATACTGCTTCGAGAGGAATTAACTATAAACAAGTTGTGGAGAAATTAGTTCCAGTATGAAGTGTTTGTCTCTATTAAGGCCTGCGTCACATTACGGCGTATGGCGGGAGCGTATTGAAAACCTACGTAGGTCCTGCGCGTGCCGGCCTATGATGACATTTGGTGACCTTTCGGCTGGTTTTGACCGTATGTGGAAACCTATGAGAGAGCGTCAATCGAGGAGCGTTATGAGGAGCATATGGGAGCGTGGCTGTGACAGTGTTTGACAGTTTTGATTGGCATGTGGAGCGTACGAGTAGCGTATGAGTAGTGTACGCGTAGCGTATGCACGTATGAGTAGCATGCATATGCTGTGCATACGCTGTGCATACGCTAGGAGTACGCTCCCATAGGTAACTCATAGGTTATGCATACGCTACATACGCTAGAGATACGCTAGAGATACGCCGGTGACACAAGTTGAGCGTATGAAAAATCTATGCCGAGGAGCATATGCCGGCGTATGAGGAGCGTATGCCGGCGTATGAGTAGCGTATGGGCCATACGCCCTCATAGGTCGAGATTTTTTGAGCATGCACAAACAAATTTGGACGGACGGATTTATGAAAGCATCTGGCGGCATCTGGCGGCGTATGAGTAGCGTATGAGTAGCGTATGCATAGCGTATGAGTAGCGTATACAGCGTATGCCGACGTATATGACGTAAAGCGGCTACGCCGCCATACGGTCCCGCCATACGCCGTAATGTGACAGCCCCTTTACCATAGAGTTGAGAAATTGAAAGAAAATATAACAAAAAATCAAGATGGTGGCAACAACAATCTTTCAATTCGACTTTTAATGTACCCCCTGTTAATCATCATGATTTAATAAATGCTTCGCCCTAAAAGTAGCGAGCGAGGATGTAAGTAAGTATTTAAACAATGTAGTTAGCCGATTAGATTATAAAATCATGCGGTTCTTTCCCCAAGTCAGCCTTCTGAGGCATTTTCTAATGGGCTGTTTGGCAGCGCTGTCAGAGAGACAGTGCTGTGGGCGTAACTAACGTCCCACCTGTGGAAGGAAACAATTCTCACACCTTTGCCATGCACCTCGCAACAACCTCACATCAATCTCGCATCAACCTCACAACAACTTCACAACAACCTCAAAACAACCTCATAATGAGATTACAATGACCTCGCAACAACCTCACAACAACCTCACAATGAGATTACAACAACCTCACAACAACCTCACAACAACTTCACATCAACCTCGCAATAAGCTCACAATGACCTCACAACAACCTCACAACAACCTCACAACAACCTCACAACAAACTCACAACAACTTCACAACAACCTCACAACAACCTATCAATGAGATTACAATGACCTAGCAACAACCTCACAACAACCTCACAATGAGATTACAACAACCTCACAACAACCTCACAACAACCTCACATCAACCTCACAACAACCTCACAACAACTTCTCAACAACC
Organism: Branchipolynoe longqiensis; assembly: GCA_030323885.1. Classification (NCBI taxonomy): domain Eukaryota; kingdom Metazoa; phylum Annelida; class Polychaeta; order Phyllodocida; family Polynoidae; genus Branchipolynoe; species Branchipolynoe longqiensis. The sequence continues at coordinate 11,122,955 of CM059193.1, read as the reverse complement.
TCACAACAACCTCACAACAACTTCACAACAACCTCACAACAACCTCACAACAACCTCACAATAACCTCACAATTACCTCCCACCAACCTCACAACAACCTTGCAATAACCTCACAACAACCTCGCTACAACCTCACAACAACTTCACAACAACCTCACAACAACCGCACAACTTCACAACATCCTCACAGCAACCTCACAACAACCTCACAACGACTTCACAACATCCTCACAGCAACATCACAACAACCTCACAACAACCTCACAACAACCTCACAACAACCTCACAACATCCTCACAGCAACCTCACAACACCCTCACAACAACCTCACAACAACCTCACAACAACCTCACAACAACTTCACAACATCCTCACAGCAACCTCACAACAACCTCACAACAACCTCACAACATCCTCACAGCAACCTCACAGCAAGCTCACAACAACCTCAAAACAACCTCACAACAACTTCACAACATCCTCACAGCAAGTTCACAACAACCTCAAAACAACCTCACAACAACCTCACAATGACATTACAACAACTTCAAAACAACCTCACAACAACTTCACAACATCCTTACAGCCACACCTCACAACAACCTCACAACAACTTCACAACAACCTCACAACAACCTCACAACGCCTTCAACATCCTCACAGCAACCTCACAACAACCTCACAACAACCTCACAACAACCTCAAACACACCTCACAACAACCTCAAAACAACCTCACAACAACCTCACAACAACCTCACAACAACCTCACAACAACCTCAACACAACCTCACAACAACCTCACAACAACCTCACAACAACCTCACAGCAACCTTATGATGACCTCATGACAACCTCGAAACAAAACAAAACCATGACAACCTCACAACCTCACAACAACTTTGGAACAACTTTATGACGACCTCGCGACCGCAACAAAATCACGACATCCTCACAACAGCCTCACAACAACTTCACAACAACCTCACAAAAACCTCACAACGACCTTACGATGACATCGCGACGACCTTGCAACCGTGACAAAATCGTGGCATCCTCACAGCAGCCTCACAACAACATCACAACAACCTTACAACAACCTCACAACAACTTCACAACAACCTCACAACAACTTCACAACAACTTCACAACTACCTCACCACCCTGATGGAGATGTGCAATTCTCACGCCATCAAGCTAAATACAAAGTCCAAAAGTTTAAAAAAATGAAAAGACAAAGCATTACTTCTTGACTTATTTTGTGAATCACCTCCGGAAACCACCTACTAACACATTACCTCAATAAACCACTAAAATAACCACTATTTACATGTACAGTAAAACCCCCCTAACCGACTACCTCCACAGATCGACCACTCCCCTATAGCGATCGTTTTATTTGGATCCCAACAATACCATTGTAACCATATTCTAACCCCCAAAACCGACCACCTCCCTAAATGGACCATTTAAAATCGGTCCCAAGGTCGGTCGATTTAGAGAGGTTTTACTGTAGCATATATATGTTTGGAGATTATGATTTTATGATTTTAATATATATGTTTATATATATAAGAATGGATTGTGATTTGTGCAAGGTAATCATAATATTTATTTTATTTTACTTGTAAAGCACCAGTCAAGCCTTGGCCTGCGACGGCTTGCAACCGCTTTTCGACCATTTTGTACCAAAGAACCCACAGTCACCAGCGACCTCCTTGCGACCAAACCAATGGACGCCGACCTATTTGAAACCATTTTGGCCGCCAGGAGAATGTTAGTGCACTAGCTGCAACCTTCTAGCCAATAAAATGGTCGCAAGGAGTTTGGCGACAAGGGAGGACCATTTTGCGACCACTTTGCGACCACTTGCAACCATATGGCGACATTATAGTGCTGCTCCGGTGGGAGACCAGGCTATCGGCACCATGACCTGATATCTCACACAGTCACATTATCCTGAAACTGAGCTAATCAGCCCTTGTCCTATCCTATTAATGCTGAGTGCCAGGCTAGGTAGTGACAAGTATCAATTTTATAAGTCATTGGTTTGACTCGGCCGGGATTCGATCTCCTGACCTTCCACACGGGAAGCCTGCGCTCTGCCGATTCGGCCACCGCGTCGGGTGGGTATTAAGTGAACTGTCATTCATTAGACGAGGCAGAGATATATGTAAATTTCTAAGGCGTAGATCTCCGATTTTTCACACCAACATTAAAGTTGCATAGTCCGATGAAGCATCAAATTTTCAAAACCAAAGCACTCACCTAAATTTTATTTTACATATCTAACTTAGATACCGATACACTTATTGAACATTTGTTGCCGCATAGAACGGCATACAGAGTCAATTTAATAGAACCTGTTATTGCATAAGCCTATGGCATGCTTGCCAAAATTAATTTAATTGAACCTGTTACTGCTGAAGTGTAAGGTGTCAGAGTTTTGGCGTGCTTGCCAAAATTAATTTGGCATGTTTTCACTTCAAATATCTCAAAAAAATCTAAATCATAGTTACTGAAAACTAAAGTAAGGTAGATTGTCGATGGTGGTCGGAACATGGGTAATCGAACAAGGCGGAGTCGGATACCTATTCCACGGCTGCTGGTGCCACCTGTACTTGAACCGTAACATTAAATATACGTCCACCATGCCTAACGAGTATTTTCTAACCTACGCCGAGTAACCACGCAGAGCTGGCAGATGTGCATATGTAAATTAGATACAACGTCAGCAGCTGAAATCTATTACAAAGTTACGCAAACTTGACGTAGTCGTGACGTTTCAGGCCAGCCAAGCTGCTATATAAAGCGCGCAAAACCCGGACCTCTGATACTACGACTTGGCGGTGTTGCGGATTCCGAGGGACACCAGTTTGCGAGGGACACATCGCTTCTGCACATGCATCAAAATCGAACAGCATCATCACTAACCTTATAAATTTAATATAATGTTTTTGGTAAAGATGTTTTCTATATGTGTACCAAACGATTTGTTTCTAGATGATGTAATTTAAGAGATATTTGACTTCTTGTGTATTTTCTGTATGAAGATTGCTTACGGCCATTGACAATGCCTTGAGTTTGACGCTACGCGCAGTGCAAAACGTTAGTTTTATTCAAAAATAATAGAATTCAAGAACCCTAACCTTATAAATTTAATATAGTCTTTATGGTAAAGATGTTTTCTATATGTGTACCAAACGATTTGTTTCTAGATGGTGTAATTTGGGAGATATTTGACTTCTTTTGTATGAAGATTTGCTCACGGCAGTTAACAATGCATTTGAATGGAAGTGTCCCTGTCAAACTGGTGTCCCTCGGAATCCGCATCAGCGGCGGACGGCGACGGACCTTTTACTCTGCCATCCCGCCCACCCCGCAATAAGAGACGAGAACTACAGGGTTATGTAATGTATGTGTCTTCCAGTTATGTTGTTATCTGAACACCCCCAGTGTGGCACAGAGTGATGTCACTAGAGAACGTTCTAAATAAAGACAGTTGCAAACTAGATCTCACAGTGTCGACATCAACATATATTACAGGTTAAAGCATCTCGGGGCCTTCTCTCATTATACTCAAGCATGTATGATTGCCATTTTTCTTCATTAAAAATCCAAATATATACAATTTATCCATGTTCGCATTGTTCAATTATAAAGATCAATCTAATATATTTATCTCAGAAAAAAGGTTTGGAACTGAAACCCATCAGACTATGTAGCTTTAATTTTAAAGTGTTCTTTGAACACCCATGTGTGTTACTTTGTAGCGCAAAGAGCCACCAGCCAGCCAGCCAATAAATAGACCTGGCAGATTGCCAAGAGGGGAGCCACCACGATCTGCAGGCGTCGCGCCAAGCACGATGCTGAACACCAGGGGCCATATGCATGGGGCGGTAATAGTGAGCCAAACCGCGGGTAGCGCGGGATTTCTGGTTTAGTGGGGAAAATTTTCTATGCATGGAGCAGTGATAGGCAAACACCGGACGTCTAAAGTCGGAGAATTTAACCCCAGCCCACAGCAGGTTTAAAGCGGTGCTAGTGTTAGACAATACCATTGTAACCATATTGTTATGGGCGATTGGAATGCGAAAGTTGGAGAACAACATGAATATCCAGTAACAGGAAGATTTGGCTTAGGTGAGAGAAATGATCGTGGTGAATACTTGATAAATTTCTGTTTGACATCAAAACTAGTAATTGCTAACACCTTATTTGAACATCCAAAGAGAAGACTATATACATGGAAGAGCCCTGGTGATGTATGTCGGAACCACATCGATTACATTCTTGTCAACCAACGATATCGAAATTGTATCAAACAGGCAAGGACATATCCAGGTGCTGACATATGTTCGGATCATAATCCAGTAGTAATCAGTATGGTAGTGAAATTGAAACAGCAGAACCAAATTAAAAACAACATTCAAATGGATATGAACATGTTAAAAGATGCAAAATACAGAACTAAGTATAATGTCTCTGTTCATAACAAATTCAGTGTACTGATGAATGAAGAAACTCCTCAGAGAGAGTATAACAACATTGAAATGGAATGGGAAGCTCTCAGAGAAAGCATGGTCAAGTCAGCAGAGGAGGTGTTACCAAATAAAAAACGAGAGACAAAGCAATCATGGATGACGCAAACCATACTAGAAAAGATGGCAGAAAGGAAGAAAGTGAAAACCACTGATCCACCTAAATACAAACACCTGAAGAATGAAATAGAAGATGAATGCAAAAAAGCTAAAGATGAATGGTGGAATAAGAAGTGTGAAGTAGTGGAACAACTTGAGTCTCAACATCGTTCAAGAGAGATGCACAAGAAAGTGAAAGAGATAACAGGTCAAGGATACAGACAGAGAAGCAGTAAATGTATCAAGAACAAAGACGGCAAAATGCTCTTTGAAGAAGATGAAATAAAGTCCAGATGGGAAGAATATGTAAACGAACTATACAATGATGACAGAGGGAACCCACCCACAATTGAGAAAGAAGATGGGAATATTATATTAGTATCAGAGGTTGAGAAGGCTATCAATGATCTAAAGGCAGGTAAGGCTCCTGGAAGTGACCAGATAACATCAGAAATGATAAAAGGACTAGATGAAGTGGGGATTCAAATCATTCATAAGCTAGTAACTGACATCTATGAGACTGGATTTATACCATTGAATATGAATGAATCCATATTTGTACGACTCCCAAAGAAGCTAAAACCAACATTGTGTACTGAGTACAGAACACTAAGCCTGATGAGTCATATGTTGAAGATGATCCTGAAAATAATTTTACTGAGAAACAGACAGAAAATTGAAGAACAAATCAGTAACGTACAAGTGGGTTTATATCTGGAAGAGGTACACGTGAAGGGATTTTCAATATGAGAATGATTTGTGAACGTTATTGTGAAGTGAACCAGGATGTTTATGCCTGCTTTATTGACTATGAGAAGGCCTTCGACCGAGTCAATCATGAACTGTTAATCAAATGTTTACAAGATATTGGTGTCAATGGCAAAGACATTAAACTAATTGTGAACTTATACTGGACACAACGTGCATTTATAAAAAATGGAGCAGGGCCTATCGGATGAAGTTATGATTAAACGAGGAGTTTGACAGGGGTGTGTATTGTCACCATGTCTATTTAACCTGTACACAGAGATGATTTTTCAGACACATTGAAGATTGCAAGGGAGTGACAATAGGTGGCATGAACATCAACAATCTTAGATATGCCGATGACAGTGTAATACTAGCAGACAGTGAGAAAAACCTACAAGATATAGTGAATAGAATCAATAAAGCTGGAATACTATTCAACATGAAGATGAATGCCAGGAAGACCAAAACAATGGTTATAAGTAAAAAGACAGATAAACCAAATGTCAATATAACCATAGATGGCACAAACATAGAACAAGTATCCGAATTCATATATCTCGGACAAAAGATTACAAATGATGGGAGATGTGAGGAAGAAATTAAAAGAAGGATAACAATAGCCCGAACAACATTCTCCAAAATGAATAGAGTGTTAACATCAAGTAAGATATTAATACAAACAAGGAAGCGTATTCTTCAGTGTTATGTGTGGTCTACTCTAATGTATGGGGCAGAGACATGGACAATCTCTAAGAAAATGTACAAACGTTTAGCAGCATTTGAGATGTGGACTTATCGAAGGATGATGAAAATATCATGGACAAAGAAGATCACCAACAAAGAAGTTCTCAGAAAAATTAAAAATAAGAAAAGCTTGTTTGCGACTATACAGACAAAGAAACTTATTTATTTTGGCCACATCATTGGTCAGAGTTCAATATACCGTACATTGTTGGAAGGGAAGGTGAATGGCAGCAGAGGGAGAGGGAGACCAAGAACATCATGGTTTACAAATATTTCACAGTGGACAGGCTTGAATTATTCACAGTCTATCAGAACAGCACAACATCGGGACAAGTGGAGAACCATTGCATCCAACCCTCGACTAGAGGATGGAACTATTGATTGATTGATTGAGTGTTAGGTTAGTGGCAGCACGATGGAGTTGTTCATATATCGCAGATACTTCGCGAGGCGTTTAGTACACAGAAACCGGATTTTCCGGGATCGGACACACCCGTTCGACGAATATGATGACCACGAGATATTCAAGAAGTATCGATTCCGGCGACATGACATTTTAGCGCTCACTGACTCTGTGGCGCAGCAAATCGATCTGCCCAACCGGCTGGGATCCCTCCCCCCCCTGCTGCAGGTAGGGAAAATTCTGTTATTTCAACCATTGAAGCATTCATAACTATTTATTACGCATTTGTTGACAACACTGTTGATCACAATGTTGACACTGACAAAGTGGCTGTTTACTGCTACAGCGGCATCAGTGGTAGTTGCTGGTAGTTGCTGGTAGATCATTGATAAACAATGTACATGTTCAGAAATTGTGGAGATAAAATGTCACATGATTCTTCTCATGTGGTTATATTTATGCAGGTTGGATGGGTTGTGTGTTGATATAAGCATACCGTACGTTAATAACAGCAAAAGGCGATTTCTTTATCTCCCCCGTTCTCGTCGATTTTATTAATCAATGTCATGTAGTTGGCCTTAGTGTTACTTTGTGTTCAAAATTAGTTGTTGGCAAGCACGTTATTCTATAAAACATCTCATATTTTAAACAATTTACTTTGATGTACAATTTGATTAGGATCTTAGACTTTCAGAAATGTCCGAAAAACACCGTCTCTCATTTAAACATAATTTCCTTTCTTATACCACGTAATTAATTATAATGTATCGTAATTGCTCATTTCTTGCACATATCTACTTCCAGGTTATGATCGCTCTGCGATTCTACGCCTCGGACACAGTGTTATATCAACTGATCAAGTGGAACCTATTAAGACGGACAAGACATTTAAGACATTTTTTATTCACAATTATTCACGGATATTAACATTTCAAAGTCCGCTTAAAAGTTGTTAGTTTGTTGTTGGTTTACATACTAGCAACATCTAAGGTCATATCAGAATGGGTACCGACTTGTGACAGTGCACACTCATGGCTTAATAGTGTTCCCCACTGGGAAATCAGGCCACCGGCACGATGACCCGATATCCCACTGAGCTAACCAGTCCTTGCCCTATCCTATTAATGCCGAGCGCCAGACTAGGAAGCGACAAGTATCAATTTTAAAGTCATTGGTTTGACTCGACCGAGAACCGAACTCCCGACTGCGTTCTTCCGATTAGGCCACCATGCCTGGTCGCTTAAAGGTTAAAGCAGCATAGTTCGATGAAAGCAGCAAAATCTTTAAAAAAATCTAAAACGCTTACCTGGAGTTGATTGCACAGTTGAGGTGAGCATCCGTCTCCTGTTTTGGTAGATTCGAATAGAGTTTGAACCTTGGCCGATTCAGACCGATGGCTTATGCCTGGTACACACCTACCGTATAGGATTCACGCACTAAAACTGTGTGACTCGACCCGACCCGCTTAAAACTGAAAACGGGCCGATTCATTTTTCGAATCGCGAATCGCAATCGTAATCGGCCGGTTTTAGCCCTAAAACTGAGGTTTTATGCGCGAATCGCAATCGCTAGGTGTGCGCAGGGAGTGCACACCTAGTGATTTTTGTGTGCGAAACGGGCAGTTTTAGATCGTATACAGTAGGTGGGTGCGCACAAACGGTAGGTGTGTACCAGGCATAATAGATTTATACTTGTCGCTACTTAGACTGATGTTCGGCATTACTAGGATGGGGAGAGGAGCAGTGGAATGAGGAAGACCAATATAATTTCCGTGATCGAAATTTCCCCAGCTTAATCAACTATCGTACCAAAATAATATATGTTTTGAAAGTGAGCAGAGTGACAGTTGGCTCACGGGTATAGGAGGCGAGGGAGGAGAGAATGCCTGCTCCACAGTGAATAACATGGAAGTTAAGGTGGTTAGCGAGAAACATTTAAGGGGATGCCGTTATTTATATCCACATAATAAATTATATAGTACATATATATAATAATTGTTACGTAATGGTTGAGACAATTGAACAACGCGAACAGGAACAATATAGTATATATTTGGAAGTTTAATGAACAATAAAAATGACAGTTCGTACAGCTGCAGTATAATGAGAGAGAAGGCCCAGAGATGCTGTAAGTTATACACAGCAATGGGAATCCAAATTGACAGAGGTGGGGGGGGGGGGGTACTTGTCACTACCTAGCCTGGCATTCTGCAATACTAGGATAGGGAAAGAAGCAGTGGAATGAGGAAGACCAATGGTCCGTTATTCAATTCAATTCAATTCAATTCTTTTATTTTAACTCTCTGCAAGGTATGTTTACAATAAACTGAAGTGATACAATAAATACATACAAATTCCTTACAGACAGAAAGGATCCCAGAAAAGCAATGCTTATCTAGCTGGTCTGCATGATGTGAATGAACAAGTGATGACAATAACAAAATTCCCCTGCTTAATCAAAGTAATGAACCAAACATACCCCCCCCCCCCCCAAATCGGAACTTTGATTTTCCACATATCGGTGAAAGATTAAAAAAAACACCAGGAAATGGCGGCAGCCCTCGGACCCATGAGCGGGGCAGGGTTGGAGTACCCAACTGCGCGATCTGCGCGTCACTGTGTGCTGACCTACATAGCTAGACCCCGTTGACTGCGTGCGACCCCTTCTACTGTTCTAGTCTAGAAACCCAACACGCACAGAACCAGTGTCTGGGAAGTGTCTGTTGGGAGTTGTTCGGAACCACTGTATAAGGACATGGTTATGAGTGCCTACTGACACACACTCAACCACACACACATGCACACAGAACCACACACACACAGACAACCACACACACAACCACCCACACATCCACACACACAACCACACACAACCACACACACAACCACACACAGACAACCACACACATCCACACACACAACCACACACAAATCCACACATACATCCACACACACATCCACACACACAACCACACACACAACCACACACACAACCACACACAAACAGCCACACAAACAACCACACACAACCAGCGCCTGGGAAGTGTCTGCTGGGAGTTGTATAAGGACATGGTTATGAGTGCCTACTGACACATACTCAACCACACACACACGCACACAGAACCACACACACACAGACAAACATACACACAACCACACTCACAACTACACACACAACCACACACAACCACACACACAACCACACACAGACAACCACACACATACACACACAACCACACACAAATCCACACACACATCCACCCACACAACCACACACACAACCACACACACAACCACACACAAACAGCCACACACAAACAGCCACACAAACAACCACACACAACCAGCGCCTGGGAAGTGTCTGCTGGGAGTTGTATAAGGACATGGTTATGAGTGCCTACTGACACACACTCAACCACACACACACGCACACAGAACCACACACACAGACAACCACACAAACAACCACACACACAACCACTCACACATCCACACACACAACCACACGCACAACCACGCACAACCACACACAACCACACACACAACCACACACAGACAACCACACACATACACACACAACCACACACAAATCCACACATACATCCACACACATCCACACACACAACCACACACACAACCACACACAACCAGCGCCTGGGAAGTGTCTGCTGGGAGTTGTATAAGGGCATGGTTATGAGTGCCTACTGACACACACTCAACCACACACACACGCACACAGAACCACACACACACACAGACAACCACACACACAACCACACACACAACCACACACACAACCACACACAAACAGCCACACAAACAACCACACACAACCAGCGCCTGGGAAGTGTCTGCTGGGAGTTGTATAAGGACATGGTTATGAGTGCCTACTGACACACACTCAACCACACTCAAACGCACACAGAACCACACACACAGACAACCACACACATCCACACACACAACCACACACGCATCCACACACGCAACCATACACACAACCACACACACACACACAACCACACACAAACACACACACAACCACACACAAACAGTCACACACACAGCCACACAACCACACACACACACAACCACACACAACCATACACACAACCACACACAAACAGCGTCTGGGAAGTGTCTGCTGGGAGTTGTTAGGAACCACTGTATAAGGACATGGTTATGAGTGCCTACTGACACACACTCAACCACACACACACGCACATGCAACCACACACACCCACAACCACACAACACCCACCCACCCACACCCACACACAACCACACACACAACCACGCACACATAACCAGAAGAGGTGGCCGAATCGGCAGAGCGTAAGCCTCCCGTTCGGAATATGTTTGTTTTGTTTGTTTTTTTTCTTTTACGTCCTAGCAACATCTAAGGTCATATCAGGACGGGTACCAACTTGTGACAGTGTGCAATCATGGTGACTTTATAGTGCTGCTCCACTAGGAGACCAGGCTGCCAGCACCATGACCTGCTATCCCACTTAGTCATATTACCCTGACACTGAGCCAACCAGTCCTTGCCCTAGCCTAATAATGCTCAGCGCCAGGCTAGGAAGTGACAAGTATCAATTTTTAAGTCATTGGTTTGATTCGACCAGGATTCAAATCCACAAACCCATCGGTTCCGATCCCCCGATCTCCCAAAACAGGAGACGGATGCTCAACTCTTTCGGCCATCCCAACTGGTCCCCATGCGGAAGATCTGGGCCCGTATGCATGGGGCGGTGGTAGCGCTCCAAACCTGTGGGTAGAGGCGATCTCCAGGTTAGCGGCGAAAAGTCGGTATGCATGGACCAGTGTTACGCAAACCCCGGGAGTTAAAAGTCGGGTAAGCTAACCCCATTCCGTAGCAGGTATAGGGGTGGTGGTAGGGACCGACTCGGGCCAAATCTTTTGAATGCGATCATATTTAACAGAATTACATACGCAATAAGTGAAATTTTATCAATTTAACCCTAAATTCAAACCGTTATTAAGGCTACCGTCGCATTGGCGGCGATATTAATAGTGTCGAATCGACGAATGTAAAATAAACAAATCGCCGCCGCCACCGCGACGTCGATATCCATACTGGCACAATGCCAGCGGCAATGTTTTACGCCCAAATCTATTGAATGCGACCATATTTAACAGAATTACATATGCAATAAGTGAAATTTGATCAATTTAACCCTAAATTCGAACCATTATTAAGGCTACTGCCCATTGGCGGCGATATTAATAGTGTCGAATCGATGAATGTAAAGTAAACAAATCGCCGCCGCCGCAGCAACGTCGATATCCATACTGCCAGCCCCGCCGCATCGGCGGCAATATATTAGGCCCAAATCTATTCAATGCGATCATATTTAACAGAATTACATACGCAATAAGTGAAATTTAATCAAATTAACCCTAGATTCGAACCGCTATTAACACCGCCGCCGCATTGGCGGCGTTATTCATATTGTCGAATCGACGAATGTATACAGGCACAGAGGGATTTCCCAAATTTATAAATAACTGCTAGGGTAGCTAACGCCTCCGCGCTTTGGCTCCATGCATACCCCATGACCCATTTCTCACCACCGGCGATAGCTACCCCGAACTCGGTCCTTACCACCGGGGCCGATAAAACTGGAGGTCAATTCCTGATCGAGTCAAACCAATGACTTACAAAATTGATACGTCTTGCTTCCTAGCTTGGCGCTCGGCATTAATAGGATAGGGCAAGGACTGGTTAGCTCAGTGTCAGGATAATATAACTCGGTGGGATATCGGGTCATGGTGCTGGCGGCCTCATTTCCAAGTAGGGCAGCACTATAAAGTCACCATGAGTGCGTACTGTCACAAGTCAGTACCCGTCCTGATATATGACCTTAGATGTTGCCAGGGTTTAAAACTCCAACAATCAACCAAACAACTGTATAAGGACATCCTTGTGAGTGCCTAACCCCCCACCCAGCCACACACGCACACCCACACACACATACACCCACCCACCACCTACACGCGATCTACACATGACATGGGACATAAACCAGGACAGCTCGGGTGTATTTGGCGCCAAATTCCCAAATGCAGAGTCTTTTGATTTAAGATTCCCCAAATGCCGAAGGTTTTGGGATGCTGACACTGCTCATTTTGAAACTGGAACGTAGGGGGAGGGGGAGGGAGGAGGGGGGAGTGGGGGGGAGTTGTTGTTGGATTCTGTAGACGTCTAGGCACAGGGTTGGCATGGAGAGTTAGTTTGAAGTAACTTTGATTATAAATGGCTACCGTTGGAGATATTTGAAGTTAATATTGGCCTAATTAAAGCCGCATAGTCCAATGAAATATCAAATTTTCAAAACCAAACCAATTATCTAGATTTTATTTGAGATATCTAACTTAGATACTGATGCACTTATTAAGCATGTGTTTCTGCGTAGAAGGCAATACTGAGTCAATTTTAACAGAAACTGTTACTGGAGAAGTCTATTGTGTCAGATTTTTGGCAAGGTTGGCAAAATTAATTTTCTATCTTTGCACTCAAAATATCTCAAAAGTTTACCATTTAAAATGAAACTAACTTTGAACTAATGTAAAGTAGATACTACTGATCGATCTAATATATTTATCTCAGAAAAAATACAGAAATTCAAAACCATCGGACTATGCAACTTTAATGTCATCAGGCACATAGAAATGCTGACACCATAGGTTTCAGCAGTAATAGGTTCCATTAAATTGACTTAGTATTCCCTTCTATGTAGCGACAAATGCTTGATAAGTGTGCCAGTGTCTACTTTGGAAAGGACCAAACCTAGATAAGGTGTTGGGATTTTGGTTTTGGTTTTGGATATGAAAATTTGATCTTTCATCAGATTTTTTTTAATTAATTTTTTATTGACGAAGTATTTACTCTGCCCATAAAATATAAGCTCCCGTGAGGGTGCTTGTTTTCAATGCTGGACAGCCTTGGTGCTGTCTTGATCTGTTCCTTTTCCCTGTGTCTGCTCAGGTCAGCCTTCTGCAATTTTGGTTGTTAGTAATAGCCCATGTTAGTTTTTTGCGTAATATGCAGCTTTAATGTTTGTTTTATTTAACGATGTCTCTAGAGCACATTAACTTTCATATCATCAGCTATTGGACGTCAAGCATATGGTCATTCTGACATATATCTTTTGAGGAAACCCTCTGCCGCCACATAGGCTTACTCTTTCTGATAAGCAGCAAGGGGTCTTTTTTATGCACTTTCCTACAGACAGGACAGCACATACCACAGCCTTTGATGAAGCAGTTGTGGACAACTGGTTGGAACGGAAAATAGACCAAACTGCAAATGGGTCCACTGAGCAGGATCGATCACATGACCCACACCTTCTCAGGTGGACACACTACTGCCTGAGCTACGTCCCGCTGACTTGCAGCTTTAAAGATCGTGTCACATGATTTCAACTTGAATTTTTTACATGAATATTCTATGCATCTTAAAATATTCAAATTCTAGAATTATTAACTGCATTGCATTTAGCTGATCCATGGCATGTTCAGTGTAATGCTTATAGACAGGTCAATTTCTACTTATTGGGTTGATGCTTAAATAGCCCATATTGTGACGTCATGTAGGGAAGGGAAAGGCGGAATTATGTAGGTCATTGACCATAGGTAAAGAACATAGAATTCATCAGTAGTAAGCGTAAGTTTTGTGTTATTTTGCTGGGGGGACTCTATTATTACATTCGATAATGGGTGTATCACTATCCATATATATATCCAGGTAATGGAGTTCTCAGAAAAATTAAAAATAAGAAAAGCTTGGTTGACACTATACAGACAAAGAAACTTATTTATTTTGGCTACATCATTCATCAGAGTTCAATATACCGTACATTGTTGGAAGCGAAGGTGAATGGCAGCAGAGGGAGAGGGAGACCAAGAACATCATGGTTTACAAATATTTCACAGTGGACAGGCTTGAATTATTCACAGTCTACCAGAACAGCATACCATCGGGACAAGTGGAGAACCACTGCATCCAACCCTCGACTAGAGGACGGAACTATTGATTGATATTGATTGAGTGGTGCACTTATTAAACAATTGCGGGTAACCAGATGGGAACACTAAGTCATTTAAATAGACCCTGTTACTAATGGAACGTTAGAATGTTGACATGCATGCATTACTTTTCATATTTTCACCTCAAATATGTTCAAAGTGAGCCATTTAAAATAAAGTAACTTCAGGCTCAAAGTAAGGTAAATTATAACAATCAGCCTAATATATTTATCTTTAAAAAATGGACTCAACACCATCAGAATATGCAACTCTAAGAATGTTGAGTACATATATATATATATATCTGTTAAATTTGATTTAGTATTTATTCATTTTCATGCAGCAATAAATGCTTAATAAGTGGACTAATATCTAAGTTAGACATATGTTTGATCAAACGTAGCTCACTATGTTGGCTTAGAAAGGTTTACGCTTTCGTTAGGCTATGAATGACTACAAAGAATGTGTAGTCTCAGGCAGACACTACTGGGCCTGTATGCAGGAGTCGGTGGTAGCGGCTTTTGGTGTTACAGCCTATTACCGGTTAGCTATCACCAACGTCGGGAACTGTGTCAAGTCATATGCAGGAGCGCGTAACACTTTCATTATAGCTAAACATGAATTTATTTATAGATTTGGGAAATCCCTCTGCGTTTGTAGCCATATATTAGGCTTAAATACATTAAATGCTAGTATATTTAACAGAATTCCATATGCAATAAGTGAAATTTCATGAAATTAACCCTAAATTTGAAGCAATATTAATGCTGCCGTTGCTTTCCATACTGGCGGTGGCGGCGACGGTTGCTTGCATTCGTCGATTCGACAATATTAATATCACCGCCTTTGCGGCGGCAGCGTTAATCTCGCTTCAATTTTAGGATTAATTTAATCAAATTTCACTTATTGCGTATGTAATTCTGTTAAATATGACAGCATTGAATAGATTTGGGCCTAATGAACTCGCTATACCTCCTATGTACCAGGGGTAGGGAAACACCCGGTAAGCTTTTGGTGTTAGGCCTATCACCGCTTCGTGCATACCATTTTTCGCCCCTACCCGGGAAATTCCCTCCTACCACCGTTTTGGCTCGATACCACCGACTCCTGCATACGGGCCCTGATGTACCAATAGTTTCCCTTTGTATCCAGTATAATGCATTCTGGGGAGTGGGGTGGGCAATCAGCAATGATATTTATTACATCAAAAACTGAAGAAGAAAAGGTTAGATTCACAATGGAAAGGTGTCGTTGAATTCCACCCCAAAGCAGTGACCGAATGAGTTGCGCGCCCACTTCCCATTTTGGAAGGTCATGAGGTTCAAACCATGGTCTAGTCGAACTAATGACTTATAAATTGATACTATTTTTTTTTTTTATCTTAAAGATTTATACTGCCTATCATGGATAAGTCTGAATAGACTTGTTTTCACCATTAGACAGTTTGTCGATAGAAAGCCCGAGCCTACACTTTTACCGACCCAAGGGATTGTTAACCTCCCACACCACATAGACATGGTCTGAGAGCAACCGGCCTTTGATGATGCTGTAAGTTATACACAGTGGTGGAAATCCAAATTGGCAGAGGTGGAGGGGGCATGGGTATTTGTCGCTACCTAGCCTGGCATTCTGCATTACTAGGATAGGGAAAGAAGCAGTGGAATGAGGAAGAACACAACTCTCTCACCCTTAGTTACATACAACACAACCCGCTCACCCTGAGTTACTTACAACACAACCCGCTCACCCTGAGTTACTTACAACACAACCCTCTCACCCCTAGTTACATACAACACAACCCTCTCACCCCTAGTTACATACAACACAACCCTCTCACCCCTAGTTACATACAACACAACCCTCTCACCCCTAGTTACATACAACACAACCCTCTCACCCCTAGTTACATACAACACAACCCTCTCACCCCTAGTTACATACAACACAACCCTCTCACCCCTAGTTACATACAACACAACCCTCTCACCCCTAGTTACTTACAACAACACAACCCTCTCATCCCTAGTTACATACAACACAACCCTCTCACCCCTAGTTACATACAACACAACCCTATCATCCCTAGTTACATACAACACAACCCTCTCACTCCTAGTTACATACAACACAAGCCTCTCACCCATAGTTACATACAACACAACCCTCTCACCCCTAGTTATATACAACACAACCCTCTCACCCCTAGTTACATACAACACAACCCTCTCACCCCTAGTTACATCCAACACAACCCTCTCAACCCTAGTTACATACAACACAACCCTCTCACCCCTAGTTACATCCAACACAACCCTCTCACCCCTAGTTACTTACAACACAACCCTCTCACCCCTAGTTACATCCAACACAACCCTCTCACCCCTAGTTACTTACAACACAACCTCTCACCCCTAGTTACATACAACACAACCCTCTCACCCCTAGTTACTTACAACACAACCCTATCACCCCTAGTTACATACAACACAAGCCTCTCACCCCTAGTTACATAAAATACAACCATCTCATCCCTAGTCACATACCGCTTGGCTCCATAACACCCCGTACTCCCTTCGGCCAGTGCCCCGATCTCAGGGCGTGCAGATAACTATCTCCCAGGTTCCCTCCCCCACACACCTTCCAACTCACCACCCACCACCCACCACTCACAAGTCAACAAAAACACTCACCACTCACCACTCACCACCCACCACCCACCACTCACCACTCACCACTCACCACTCACCACTAACCACCACCCCCACTCACCACTCACCACTCACCACCCACCACTCACCACATACCACTCACCACTCACTACTAACTACTCACTACTCATCACTCACCACTCACCACTGAACTCTCTACACTCATAGCTCACCACTCACCCCTCACCACTCATGCCTCACCATTCACCACTCACCACTCATCACTCACCACTCACCACTGAACTCTCGACACTCATAGCTCACCACCCACCCCTCACCACTCACCACTCATGCCTCACCACTCACCACTCACCACTCATGACTGAACTCTTGACACTCATAGCTCACCACTCACCCCTCAGCACTCACGTCTCACCACTCACCACTCACCACTGAACTCTCGACACGCATAGCTCACCACCCACCACCCACCACTCACAACTCAACAAAAACACTCTCAACTGACAACTCACCACTCACCACTCTCCCCCACCACCCACCAACCACCAATCACAACTCAACAAAAACACTCACCACTCCCCACTCACACTCAACACTCACAACTGAAGTCTCGACACTCATAGCTCACCACCCACCCCTCACAACTCAACAAAAACACTCACAACTGACCACTGACCACTGACCACTCACCACTCACCACTCACCACTCACCAGTCACCACTCACAACTCTCCACTCACAACTGAACTCTTGACACTCACCCCTCATCACTCACCATTCATGCCTCACCACTCGTCATTCTATACTCACCACCCACTACTCACTACTCACCACTCACCACTCACCATTCAGCACTCCCTACTCACAACTCACAACTCACCACCTACCACTCACCACTCACCACTCACCACCCACCCCTCACCACCCCTCCCACCATTCACCCCTCACAACTGAACACTCGACACTCATGGCTCACCACTCACCACTCACCACTCATCACTCACAACTGAACTCTCAACACTCATAGCTCACCACCCACCCCTCACCACTCAACACTCACCACTCATCACTCACCACCCACCACTCACCCCTCCCACCACGCACCACTCACCCCTCACACATCTCACCACCCGGAGCACCCCTCATCCCAACTCGTGTCCTGGTGTCGCGGTTTCAGTTCTCAACCAGACCAGACCAGCTCGGCATTATTAGGATAGGGCAAGGACTGGTGTGCTCAGTGTCAGGATAATGTGACTGAGTGGGATACCAGGTCATGGTGCCGGCGGCCTGGTTTCCCAGTGGGACAGCACTATAAAGTCGCCATGAGCGCGCACTGTCACAAGTGGGTACCCGTCCTGATATGACCTTAGATGTTGCTAGGACGTAAAACAACAACAAACAAACAAACAACACAAACAACAAACAGTTTCAGTTCTCAACATCGCTTCTGCGCATGCGTCTAAATCTCAATGCAACATATTCAACATGGCAGCTATGGGTGTTTGGCAACTTGTGTGTTTCATTTAACAATACACGGTTGGTATATGAGGTTTTAAGGGTTTTAGAGTGATTTACACATTAGAAATCACCACACACACACATCAACAGCAAAAGCAAAGTTGTCACTCGAATCCATGCATGCGCAGAAGCGACAGTTGAGAACTGAAACTGGTTGAGAACTGAAACCGTGACACTGGCCCCGAGCACCCAGTTCAACTCGACACAAGCCCCGGCGGACACCTGCTCCCCACACACCCGTCCCCGCACCACCCTCCCTCCCCCACCACCACCACCCACCCCGAGGACAAGGCACGGCCCGCACTCAAGCAGCTCACGGCACCATGACCAGACTGAGCCTGGTGATGAGCCGACGTAAGGCTACACCCGGGTTAGTTAGCAGTTAGCAGTTAGCAGTTAGTAGTTAGCAGTTAGCAGTTCGCAGTTAGCATTTAGCAGTTAACAGTTTGCAGTTAACAGTTAGCAGTCAATAGTTAGCAGTTAGCAGTTAATAGTTAGCACTTAAGAGTTAACATTTAGCAGTTAGCAGGTTTCAGTTAGCAGTTAACAGTTAGCTGGAATCACCGCACCACCAGCAACACACACCGAGCCGGACACGGTCAGTGCGCCTTACATTACATTACGCGCAGATTTGCACTCTCTGAGTTGGAGTGAGTGACTGTGAGTTGGAGTGAGTGAGTTAGATTTGTGGATGTAGCAGCAGGAAGCACGCTGACTTTGGCGGAGGTGGAGTGATTGTGGTGTGACTGGGTTAGTTTGGTTAGTGTTTGTTTTAGCGCTGGACGCTGCAGGGAGTAGAACCCCCATGGGTTAGCGTTCCCGGAGACTGTTGTGGCTTTAGTTTAGTTCACTGCTGGAGCAGGGCTCACAGAGGTGGTGAGCTACTGTACGTCACGTCACCACTACGCAGCCACTACGCGCCACTACGTGCCACTACGCGCCACCACGCGCCACTACGCGACACCACGCCACCACGCCACCACGTCACCACGCCACCACGCCACCACGCCACGCCACCACTACGTCACCAACCCGCCACCACAAAACTACACCATCAAACTGCCACTACACCACACCACTACGCCACTACACCACCATCACACCATCACACCACCACGCCGCCCACCTCAGCACCCCCATCACATCATCACCACCACACCACCACCATCACACCACCACCATCACACCACCACCACCACACTACCACCACACCACCTTCACACCACCACCATCACACTACCACACCACCACCACACCACCACCATCACACCACCCACACCACACCACCACCATCACACCACCCACACCACACCACACCACCACCATCACACCAGCACCAGACCACCACCACACCACCATCACACCACCACCACACCACCACCATCACACCACCACACCCACACCCGCCACCACCATCACACCACCCCCACCACCACACCATCACACCACCACCACACCACCACCACAAAATTACACCATAAAACTGCCACTACGCCACACCACTACGCCACCATCACACCATCACACCACCACCACGCCGCCCACCTCACCACCCCCATCACACCATCAGCATCACACCACCGCCATCACACCACCAGCACCACGCCGCCACACAGACGCCCTCTGGCGGGTGGCGTTGCGCACACTGCCCACACTGCGTCTAGGCTTACAACAGATACACAACAGTTCGCAAGAGCAAACACGGCATCTGTCTGTGTGGACTCTGAACTGGTGGAGCCCTAGAGACTTGGCTGGTGAGGCCCTTCTGATTGGTCGGTTGGTTGGTTGTTTGGTTGTTGGAGTTTTTCGTCCATCGAAGGTCATATCGGGAATTCTGATTAGTCGTCAGTCCAGAGTGAGTCACTCGCAGCAGCTGCCCGCAGGTCATACTTTGATAGGTCACCCAAACGCCGGAAATAGCTGGTAGTAGTAGCTAGGAAACCGGAAGTGGATCAAAAGAACCCTTTCTAAGTCTCCCGCTATCTCTATTTCAAACCCGGAGCGGAATGACCCTGGGTAACACTAGTTAAAGATTTAACTATAGATTTAATTATAGAGAGGCACAGCTAGATAGATAGATAGATAGATAGATAAATTCCAGCCATGCTGCGTTTCATGAGGAACCGGAAGAAGTCGTCGACAAACCGGAAGTGCGAGTCATCGTCGGAGGTGGCGACGGCGGCGGACGAGGGCGACGCTGGTGCGGCCGGCGGAGAGGTGGTCCTTATAGGGATAAGGAGCACAAACCCCAGTGAACAGGAAGTCAGCGTCTCCCATGGACCCGACACGAGCGGAGCGGCACCTGGTGAGTGTTTTTGTTAACTTTGAATTGGGTCTCTGGTGAGTCCCCGACTGGTCCTCTGCGGGTCCCCAACTGGTCCACAACTGGTCCCCAACTGTTACCGACGGGTCCCCGGTGGGTCCCCAGCTGGTCCCCAACTGGTTCCCGGTGCGTCCCCAGCGGGTCCTCGCCCGGTCCCTGCGGTCCCCAACTGGTTCCTGGTGGGTCCCCGGCAGGTCTGGGTGGGTCATCGACTGCTCCCCTATGGGTCCCCAACTGGTCCCCAACAGGTTCCATGTGGGTACCCAGCATTT
This sequence comes from Branchipolynoe longqiensis, assembly GCA_030323885.1. Lineage (NCBI taxonomy): Eukaryota > Metazoa > Annelida > Polychaeta > Phyllodocida > Polynoidae > Branchipolynoe > Branchipolynoe longqiensis. The sequence goes on along the minus strand of CM059193.1, from coordinate 11,101,587 downwards.
CCTGGTGGGTCCCATACTGGTCCCCTATGGGTCCCCAACTGGTTCCTGGCGAGTCCCCGGCAGGTCTCAACGAGTCTCTGACTGGTCCCCTATCGGTCCCCAACTGGTCCTCAGTAGGGGACATATGGCGTAGTTAATTTTTCCGACACTTGGTGGCGCGTCGGTACTAGTGGGCCTAAACGGCCATTGACAATGCTTTGAGTTTGCTGGTACGCGCAGTGAAAAACGTTTATTTTATTCAAAATTAATAGAAATGCAGAACCCTAACCTTATAAATTTAATATAATCTATTCGTTGAATATGTTTTCTATATGTGTACCAACTATTCAGAGGTTCACATATCACCTATATCGGTTGTGACTGTATTTGTACGTATGTTATGTAACTTGCAATACCAATATTATTTGAGCAAAGTGTATTTATTGTCTCTACCTATGATGCCTGATGGAATATTGTATTCTCCGTATTTGCAGCACTATGTTGCCATGCGGCCTGAGCAACATCCCACATATCGCTAAACTGCCAAACTCGGCTCGGTAGGACCTAATACTTTGGTGCAACTCAATAGAAAGTACCATATTTTGATATAGTTCCATATCTCTTACAAGGAGAAGTAAAATGACACAAAGTTCATTAAAATCGGATGATTACTTAAAAAGTTGTAGGCTTTTTAATATGGACAAAAATGATGCAAACATTGGCTATTTTGGCATTTTGCATGAAACCTACATTTCAGACATCAATAATTCAAAATATAATGGCTACATGAACTTGTCTTTCACTAATATGTGCTATCTATATACAGATATCAAGTCTATTTTTCTCCAGAGTAATCACATAATTATTTTTCGAGATATTGGCCATTCAAAATGGCAAAAAACACAAATTGCCACTTGTCAATATGAGAAATTAAGAGGTATGAGTTACATAAATGCTTGTCTTTAAAGAAATACACAAGCAATATCCTTGAAACTTCACCCAACTATCCCAAACGCCCTTTCTGTTGATGCACTGACCCGATTCCAGTGTCCCGGACGACCTGTATTGGGATACCTACTTATAATAAATGGAGGCGTGTTTAGAGGTACCAGTCAGAGTTGTACTCAACTAACTATATGCATCGTGTTCTGTTCTGTTGGTTGTATAGAGTGTACTAAATACTAATAATAATAATACTACATGGATTCAATTTGCCGTCAGGTGGCAGCACATTACGCACGATTAGGTTTGTTATGCCTGCGAGATTTCAGTCTTACCCTACACACTCTGTATGTATTGATCGGCTGCGGTGCGCCGAATCGGTAGAGTGCGTGGCTCGGGTGTGGGAAATCGTGAGTTTGGTTCCCGGTCGAGTCAAACAAATGACATATAAAATTGATACTTGTCGCTTCCTAGCCTGGTGCTCGGTATTAATAGGATAGGGAAAGGACTGGTTAGCTCAGTGTCAGGATAGTCTGACTGAGTGGGATATTGGGTCATGGTGCCAGCGATCTGATTTCCCAGTGGGGCAGCACTATAAAGTCACATTGAGTGTGCACTGTCACAAGTTGGTACCCATCCTGATATGTTGCCAGGATGTAAAACCCCAACAACCAAACCAAACCAAAGCATAGGCTTCAGCGGTAACAGGGCAGCATTCAAAATGTGATATTCCGGATGTCCCGCTAGTTTGAATGACTTTAGCTCCTGGGTGCACCCTCAAAAATGGAGGCCTCCATAGGGGGCAGCCATTTACAATTGAAAAGAAGAGCTCTGATTGGCTGAAACCACTGAACCAGTGGCCATTTTCGAGGCACTTTTTGTCTCCTGTCTGAAAAGCGAGACGTCTCCGAGGCGACTCCGAGGCGCACCCTGAATGCAAATAGGCCAAAAAGACGTCACAGAGCCGACTCAGTGGCGACGCTGAGGCGTACCCTGAACGCGGCCTAGGTTCAACAAAATTAACTTAGCGTCCCCTTAAGTGCAGGTAAATAAGGGCATTGGTATCTATCTATCTCTATTGGATATGTGGGATCAAATCTAGGTAAGTGTTTTGGCTTTGAAAATGTGATTCTTTCAACGGGCTATGCAGCTTTGATTACAATACATACTGACTATAGGAGGGCGCAGACATCCGGGTACTTAGCACATCGCGCACTAGAAACTATTTGAGGCGGTGAAAACAATGGCAGTCAAAGCATTCAAGCGAATGTAAATCAAACAAAAAGCACAAATCTATTCACTGCTATGATCTAATTATGTTATTTAGAACCATAAATATTCACTCGGGAGTTGAAATAATGCTATTTAGGAGTATAACTTACTCAATAAGTGAAATTTGGTCAAATTAAACCCAAAATATAATTGATATTAAGACTGCCGCCGCATCGGCGGCGTTATTGTGAATCCAAATAAAACAAAAAGCACAAATCTATTCACTGCCATATTCTAATTCTGTTGAAATAATGATATTTAGGAGCATAACTTACTCAAATAAAACAAAAACCTGTTTTGTTTTCACCGCGTCAACTGGAAGTCACGTGAACACCTGCCCTCCTATAGGAAATTGCTGATTCGCAATAGAATCTGTTCACTTTTCAGTGTCACTTGCTGAAAGATGAAATAAGTACAAATTGGTTAAGAAGCTCGTCCACCACATCGGAATTGAGTCGTGCGTTGTCGTCTGATTTGAATCAATGTCTTTCGCAACCAGTGAGATTCCACAGGATTCCTACATTTCATGAGCACAAGATTCATTTGGATACTAAATGGCATTCACTTTGTTGCAATTCACAAACTGCCAACAAGTTGTTTTCAGCACTTGATCCATTAAAGCTGCATAGAACGATGAAAGCATCAAATTTTCAAGACCAAAACATTTTTTTTTTGGGGGTAATGTATTTATTCATCTGAATATGACATTTGTCAGCACCGGAGCACTGGTCTTCCAGCCATCTTACTATTGTAGTTGACAGTCTAAATAATCTAAGTTTGATCAGAGCTGTATTAGTTACAGCACTGATCCTGTAGAATTAAGGGAGTGGCTCCTGCTGTATAATCTACAGCACCAGTCACTGTAGTTCATGCAGAAATGGGGATTCGATCCGACACTTATCCAACTTACATATTATTTTGTTGTCTTTGGTACATTACTTGATTAAGCAGGGGAAATTTCAATCGCTGACAATTGGTCTTCCTCATTCCACTGCTCCTTGCCCTATCCTAGCATTGCCGAGCGCCAGGCTAGGTAGTGACAAGTATCAATATTTAAGTTATTGGTTTAACTCGGCCACGGTTCAAACCCAGCAGGTTCGAAAGCCAGGATGGGAGGTGGACGCTGAACTCATTCGGCCATCGCGTCTCGTTGCTGCACTCATTATTAATGTTTTACTGCATATAAAGGATACCTAAGTCAATTTACTAGAACCTGCTACTTACCGCTGAAACCTATGGGGTTAGAATTTTGATGTGCATGCCAAAATTAATTTAGCACATTTTCACTACAAATATATCCAAAGTTAGCCATTTAAGATAAAAGTTACTTTAAGGTAAACTAAAGTAGCTTATAATGATTTCCCTAATTATCTCATGCATACAGAGAGACACGCAACTCTCCCAGCAGAGAGCTAAATGGAGAGCGGCAGTCAAGTAATGAAAGCAGTCTTTGTCGCATCGCGACCGACAGCATGATGATGATGATGACAGAGAGACAAGCGGAGAACATGGATTTCACTAATTTATTGGAGAACATCTCGTAGAATATCCTACATCAGTAATGTCTGGAGAACAGAATCGGTATCGTGTATCGTATTAAGTATCATTCATAGATCATAACGTCATACATATCGGTATCATATCGGTCAAGAAAGCGGAGAATAACAAGCAATCACATTGTTATCAATGAATCAGGGTAATAGTTAGGGTAAAAGTCATATCGTTAACTTGAGAAGAAAATCTAGTAGGTAGGGAGAGAATGAACGAGAACAAGAGTCGGCCCTCAACCCTTAGAGCATCGGGAGGGAGGGTGGGTGAAATGACTGGCGAGGTCGAGTGTCAGTGGGCAAGTGCGAGGAGGCAAGTGGCAGTGATATATGAAAGTAGTCCAGTGTAAAGAAAGTAGTGCGCTCGGACGCATTCGTAAATTATCCATGTTGATTCTCAACATGCGTAATTACATTTATCTACACACATAAAAAAGGCAAAAACTCAAGACCATCATATTCTACAGCTTTTATATATAAAAATTAGTTAGTTTTAAATGATTACCGAAGTTACACCCCATGTTGTATACTATAATATGTATCATCTCATATAACTACGAAGTTGTGAAATCTAAAGGATGTATTCTCTCTCGAATCACCTGAACCTCTGAAGGAAATTGCTTAAGTTTACATAGTCCCAGGGTTTTGAGTGGCTGCCCTTTTCCGAGATAAAATTTAGTATATCTTACTTTAGTTTGAAGTAACTTTTATTATAAATAAAAATAAAAAAGCTCGTACAAGCCTATGATATGTATATAGGAGTAGCCTAGTCTAGTAATAAGAGTAGAACAAAATAAAATACATATATGCCAAGAAAATATAAAAAAACTAACACAGGCTACTGACCATACCAACCAATTATCTATCTGCTACTGAAATGCAGGCAAACAAATAACTTATCAGCAGCTACTGCATGGTAAGATAATGCCAACACTACAGCTGGACAGCATTGAAAACAAGCCTGGGTATCCGGGCTTATATGCTATGGACAGTATAAATACAGCCTAAATTAAAAAAATAAATAAATAAATAAACTTTGGAGATAGTTGAAATACAAGTGTGCAAACCTATTTTGGGTATTTTGGGTATGCATATCAAAACTCTAACACCATAGGATACAGCAGTAACAGGTTCTATTAAATTGACTCAACATGCCCTTCTATGCAGCAACAAATGCTTAATAAGTCCACCGCTATCTAAGTTGGATAAATGTTCATATTGTTTCGCAATATGGGTAATTCGGGACCGAGGAGGAGCTGACCCCCCCCCCTTCTCTCGGCTCACCACCTTCCCCTTCCCATGTGCCCCCCCCCCCTTTTCCTCCTGCCTGCCCTCCATCACCCCCCACCCCCGGGCTCGATACCCGGACCTACCTCCAGGTGGCGGCACCCGCGCTGCGCTGGTGCCGCCGCCGGCACCCAGCAACCCTCACCACTTCCGCCCCACAAGCCCACAGCCACTTCTCACCCAGACGACCCACCGACAACACCTCCAACTTCTCTCTCCGCACGCCACTGGCCGCCCTCCACATACGACACCACGATGCCGCCATGCAAGACTACCCGACGATCCGTAGCGGCCGCGACAAACAGACAAGACACAGATCCAGATACCGCTGATGCCGCATCCACCCCTCGGGTGCCCATGCGCTGGGGGCGACCCAGGTCAGTGGTCATGAAAAAACCCGCCGCTACAACCCCGAACGACTCGGACACCGGCAGTGGCGGAGAGTCGCCGGTGGCGCAGATGGCACTACTGCGCAAATCGGTCACTGAGTCAATGACCCAACACGCTCAGTTCGCAAAGGACATGAAGACACGCCTCGCGGCCCTTGAGTCGAACAGACAAGACAAAAGGACGACGACTGCCACAAGCCCAGAAGACGACTGACCCGGTGCAAAACGGAGGAGACGCGACCACCCAGACTCACCACGTACACCGCCATCACCACGTGGCCGCACACCTAGACATGCCACCCCCGACCACAGACGGGGCAAAGGACGGGAGCGCCACCATGAGCGTTCCCAGTCCAACGACCGACAAGACACCAGATGGAGCAGACACAGGTGCCGCACAAGTTCTGCCTCATCCAGCGAGGACGACGACCGACAGAGGGAGATAATCGACGCCATAATCGACTCCAACAGCGCCCCCAAACACGCCAAGCGAGGTAGGGACCACTTTCTGCCACACACATATGTTATAAGGGAGGAGCGAAAAGGGAAGGTTGCACTGGGAGAGAGCAACTGGCATGAATATCTGGCCGCACTATCTAGAATGCAGAAGGACTCACGCATCCCCCAGGCCTGGATCGCCCCCATACTCGACCGCCAGGACGAGATCTTCGAAATGGCGGCCGACTGGCAGTGGGACACTTGTTTAGCATGGTCGGAAAAATCTTGTCCATGATCGATGACGGACGACTGCCCAAAGGGTGGAAAGACTACCACGCTATAAAAGACGTTCAGAGAGCGGCATGCCTATCCGGCATCAGGAAGGAGGAGCAAAAATGAACGGCTAACGCTAGCCACACAATAAGAGCCAGCACATATCGAGCGGACGACCAGGGCGCCTCACAACCAACACCATACAAGCGCCCTGAGTTCAACAGCGAGACTGAAGGTAGACCGTGCCATAGGTGGAACTGGGGCACTGACTGCGGCTTCACCGCCTCACACGGGGTTGGGGCAGAACGGTTCGCCCACCTGTGCGCATGGTGCGCGAACAAATATAGAAAGGCAAATCCTCACCGTGAACAAGACTGTAACAATAAGAAAAGACAGATGGAAAAGAGAGCTGCGGCACACAAGACCGAGGAGAACCCCAAAGCGGTTTTCGTTAGGCGGCCAGGGTCAGGCCGAGCAGAGCGACACCCGAGATCCACCCCACGAGGACCCAGCCACCCCACTATCCATAGTAAGTGCAACACGACACGTGGAAGGCGAACACACGGAATGGCGCCTGGACGCCCCCATACCCGACCAACCAGGACTGGGCGCGGCACTCACCATAACACGTGGAGAACAAAGTAACCAACCCTCCTCCACCGATAACCACAACGACGCCGCACCTACCTCAGACCACCGCACCACTATACCAGACGGCGAGGCCATGCAGCTTCCCGCCAAAAATCAAGAGGACGCGGCACCCCCTGCCCCTCCCGCCAAAACACCACGTGGGGACGCTCACCACCCACCCACCCACTCAACCCACCAATGGCTGTGCGGGAAAAAGGGCGCGAGCAGCTCCAAATCCCAACCGCCAACCACCCCTGATGGAGGGCGTGAACACTACACCGCACACACCGGCTCGGAGCAGACCGCCACCACAGACACTAATGGCCCCGTTAATGCACATCACGGAACCCCAACAACCCAGACCGACCCAACCGCCGCCGCCAGGGGCGAACATCAAGGAGATAGCTGCACCGCCGCAGCACCACACGGCCCACCCCTTCACCCTCCCCACCCCCCCACCCCCAACCACATCCCCGCACGCAAACGCGACCCCCCACCCGCCCCCACACCCACTCAACCGGCCGCCCCAACATCTGCTCCCAGACACGACCCCCCACCCCCCCCATACCCACCCACCCGGCCGCCAACACAGCACTCCAAACACCCACACACCACTTACCAGCCCACCCGCCCCCCGACTCACGGAATGAGTCCGCCACCTCAGACACACACCAAAACGGCGGTGACATCCCCGCTACCCCACCCGACCAAACCCGGCCCGACCAAACCCGACACGTCCCAAACCACACCACACCCTCAGCCGACACACACAATACCCCACCCACATCTGCGGTCATACGTTATGACCCGGCAGGAGCTGCCATCACCTGTGTACGACCCTACACAGACAAACGACCGACAACGGTCGTCCGGCCGAATTGACACACTCGGGAGCTGAACCGCCCAATGCCCTCCTGACTTACCATGACCGCGAACACGCAGCCGAAGATGTCGACGACGTTAACGACGACAACGGCAAACTACCACCCACGCCATACTACCCACCACACACGCCCATATCCTACAAAAACATCCTAATTAGGATATGGCCCACTTCAATCCCAGAGGTCTGGAGGAACATGGTCTACAACTACATATACGATGAGGTCAGGGGCACCGGCCTCCCCAACCACATAGTCGCGAGGATCCCCGTTCCCTCCGACCTCCGCATCGACCGATGGAGGGCCCACCTCCAAGACTAACATGATGACCAGCTCCTCGACTTCCTCGAGTTTGGCTGGCCGGCGGACTACACCGCGGACGACCCACCCGTCCCATCGTCCGACAACCACCGTGAGGACCCCGCCAACTTCGAGTGGATACGTCGATAAGTCCGTAGCGAGTCGAGGCGCGGTGTGCTCCTCGGCCCCTTCTCCACCCCACCATTCCACCCCTGGGTACAAACGAGTACCCTAAGGTCCCCAGGCGCTATAATGAACTATCTCAGTGCCACTAGGACATGGGTCTCCCTACAGTCCGGCAAGGTCCGCCCGTTCGACACATACATGATCACCATTATCAAGCGGGGGGTGTACCGGACGTCCCGTCATCTCGCCCGTCAAGCACCCCCCTGACCGTCCGGTACCTCAAGGCAGTCGTCCGATACTTCCAGGCCGCAGGCCCCCATGCCCAGGTCCTCACGGCTGCAACTCTCCTCGGGTACTTCACCCTGCTCCGTCAAGGGAACCTCTTGATCACCGGACGACCGGACGACCCCGGACATACACTAAAGGCCTCTGACGTCACCTACTCCACGACCCACCTAACCATACGGGTCCGATCCTCCAAGACCTCGGGATCGACAACCAATCCGTACGCGATACATGTACCAGCGATCCGCGGATCACGCTACTGCCCGGTGCGTGCCTGGTACCGCTATGCCTCGACCACCGACCCGCCGGCGTCCGGCCCCGCCTTCATAGCCGACCACGCCCCACTAATGGTCTCGACCCTCACTAGGGCCTTACGACGGGCTCTCGACAGCAATCGGACCCCTAGACCGGACGACTACACACTCCACAGCCTTAGGAGGGGCGCCGCCCAAGAATGCGCCTGCGCGGGCGCCACGCTACAAGACGTTAAAGACCTCGGCCATTGACGCTTGACCGCTATACACCAATACGTGAAGGTTGACACGTTCTCGGTCGCGACCCAGGCACTCTCCACACTATTTGGTTGAGGCCCGGGTCACCTACAGACCCCTCACCACACGAGCTTGACTTTCCCCCTGACCTCTTCCCCTCTCCCCCCTTCTTCATTGACCTATCTGACCCCAGACCCCAGACCTCAATTGACTACCTACCTCATCGACTGTCCTTATGACTAACGGACCACTACGGACCAATCAACATGAACGCTGAACATTACCTACTTAATACACTATGACTCTACCCTATTGCTATCATGAACTTGAACTTAAACCACATGCGTATACATCGTTATAGCCCTGTACATTTACCATTGCCTTACTTCACTCTACTACCATGTCCTTCCTGAATAAATTGCCATACTATAGCTCCATCTCGTGTCCTGAATTATAGGATAAATAGGATCAAATCTCGATGAGAGCTTGGATTTAGAAAATGTTATGCTTTCCTCGGACTATGCAGCTTTAAGTAAACTTCATTTACAGAAACTCAACCGGAATTTAAGCTGCACAGTAAAGCTTTCAACTAATCAACTACGACACCCTCACAATAAGAAGCACTGCAGGCTGTTTTTACTAAGCCTCGTCGAATTTCACAAAACCTTTATCGCGCACAGTTTGCAGGAAATGTCTTCCCCCCAACATCCGGTGATGGTGGAGATTGCTTTTTTTTTTTTACAATTCTTCACAAATATCCCTGCATTTCAGCAAATCCCACGCTGTATTAAGAAGATTTAATATATTTTCTCCTTTTTTCTCTTGCAGATTTATACTGCCTATCATGGATAAGTCTGAATAGACTTGTTTTCACCTTTAGACAGTTGGTCGTTAGAAAGCTCGAGCCTAGACTTTTACCGAGCCAAAGGATTTTTAACCTCCCACACCACATTGACATGGTATGAGAGCAACTAGCCTTTGGTGACGCTGTAAATTATACACAGCAGTGGAAATCCAAATTGGCAGAGGTGGTGGCATGGGATGTCATATATAATGGGTTATTCTCTAAAACTAGGCACTACATGTTTGGTTTCTGTGTTACGATATTGATAATTAATTCTTTCTTTTATTGATGGCAATTAGTAAAAAAAAGACCTAGTGTTGCCTCTGTGTATTAAGTGTTATCAATACAACATATATTTAATATATCACACAAAAGATATCAAAAGCATACTTGTATAATTGTGTGCTGATGTGAAAATGTGAGGATTTACATATCAACACTGTGCATGTGCCCAAACATTTTTTCAACTTTTTTCTTGTAACACATAATCTTCTTTACTTAACAGTAATCAATCAAATTTAGTCTTACTTTGTTGTGTATGTTAACAATAACATGATGTTCTGGATGTGTCTTTGATTTCCATGTTACACGAGTGATATTAACGCATTGCTCAATTTGAATAAGATCTAAATCAAAAACTGAAATATTGTTTTTTTTTCAACTTCGACATATCCACAACATGCAACCCTGCATTAAGAACATGGATTCTGCTATTATTTGGAATTTTTCTTCTTGCTATTATTTGGAAGGTTTTCACTTTTGGTTTCCCTGTCACACTTTAGCGCCCAGTTTCAGAGAACGTCCCATCATCGACTGATTTGCTAAGCTGTAATAAGCCTGTATCAGGATGTCTACTGCACCTCACCTTCCCAGATTGTCACCCGTCGAAGTACTGATGATGCTCAATGTAGCGTAACCTTGGTGATCAGATGAGAGTGGGTGTTCGCAATGTGATATTAGCCACCTGGTGGTAGCACCAGTTCAATTATTTAAGTCGTGTTTTGTCCAGTGCGTTGTTGCTTTGTCATCTCAGCCTCTTCATGATTGAGGCTCATGAGATACCGTCTTTGCGGCCAGACGCGGTGGTTGAATTAGTAAGAGCGCAGGCTTCCTATGCGGAAGGTTGGGAGTGGAATCTCACCTGAGTCAAGCCAATGACTTACAAAATGTGTACTTCTTGCTACCTAGCCAGGTGCTAGGCATTAATAGGATAGGGCTAGGACTGGTTAGCACAGTATTAGCATAATGTTACTGAGTGAGAAATCAGGTCATGGTGCCGGTGGGGCTGCACTATAAAGTCCCCATGAGTGCACATGACACAAGTCAGTACCCGTGCTGATATGTCCTCAGATGTTGCCAGGACGTAAAACTCCAATAACCAAACTAAGCCTTATATGGCCTCAGATGTTGCTAGGGCATAAAACTGCAACCACTATCCAACACTAGCCTGTCCTTCAATTATTCTGACTCAAATATCCTTGCGATGAAAACAGATATATTTTCACAATGGAAATGAAGGCCTGGTTCGTCGACTTACCTTGCGAGCAGACGACATTTGGAATTGGAGCAGACGACATTTAGCTCGGCTAGTCGCGGGTGGAATTTGACGTGTAGAAGTCACAGAGCGTCCGTGCGAAGATTTCTGCGAATCGTTATGCTATTGTCGTTTTATTTGTCAGGTCCACCCCCCCTCCCGTGTTTTTCCCCCTAATATTGTGTCCCCCCCCCCACCCCCCTTTGCAATATTAAGTGACATCGGGGTCCAGTGTGTACATATCAAGTTCCGCTGCATCAAACATTGGGTCTAAGGATAGGGCGTGTTCATGTAATACTTCACCGATTCAACATCCAGTTTCCTTTGTTTTGTTTGTTGTTGATTTGCGTCCTAGCAACATCTAAGGTCATATCAGGACGGTAAACATAGAGAGTGATTGTGTGTGAGTGATTTGGTGGTTTTACACCATGTCGGCAACTATGGCTATATTCATGGCGAGATGGTTTTTTTTATTTTGATATTTTATGTGACTGGGTGGGATATCGGGTCCTGCTGCCAGCAACCTGGTATCCCGGTAGGACAGCACTATAAAGTTGTCATGAGTGTGCACTGCTACAAGTCGGTACCCGCCTTGATATGACCTTAGATGCTGCTAGGATGTAAAACCCCAAACAAGCAAATGATACTTGTCGCTACCTAGCCTCGCATTCGGCATTAATACCGACCCACCCAGGAGGGAGGCTAAGGACTAATACCCATGTCACACTATGATGTAATGAGCCAACGTAAGCCGACGTAGGTGACATTTCGTCATTACATTGAGGTACGGCGGATTACGTCATGGTTACATTAGGCAGACGTCGATTTACGTCGGGTTACGTCAACGCGCGTCAAGGTTTTGGATATGTTCAAAACTTTTGACGTATGCCAACGTTGGAGAACGTAAGGATTTTACGTTCGCCGTATATTATATACGCGTTAGGTAAACGTCGATGTACGATAGACATGCATTAGTCAAACGCTGTTCACTACGTTGACCTACTTCAAAGGCAGTGGGAACGTACAGTCCGCATAGTGACGGCGTATGGGTAACGTGCGCCTAACATATGTCCAACATACGTTTAGCGTTTCGCCAATGTGTCATGACGTATCTACCGTGTAGGCACGTAGTTCTGGTGATCAAATAACGTATATAACGTGCCGTGAGCGTAATTACGTTGTCCTCTCTCGTTGAACCATGTTATCACTACGCTTTACCGTCGTTACGCTCACGTCAACTATGCGGCATTGACATCCCGAATTTGCATATTACGCCGAGAAGTTTGACGTGTAGAATTTATTTTCACGTTGTCCCTATGCTGGCGCCTTACATCATAGTGTGACCGGGCCATAACACGTGTACATATATATATACATAAACAATACCCGTACTCATAGGTGGAAAATGAAATCACCAAAATCCAACAAACGGAAATGGAAATAGCCCTATGGCAGCCGCCATTTGTATACTCGTGTTGAATCGCATAATAATAAATCAATAATTCTCCAAGCATTTATATGTATATATATGTCAATAAACTAGTTTGTAATTCCAAACTTTCATGTTTATGCCAAATTGTTCTGTATTTCCATTAATTTACTTTTGCACTGCGTGTAGCAGCAAACTCCATAGAATGCAAACTCAATGACCAGGTGCATTTGTTTGGCTCTCGACGCCGTTTTCAGCACACAGTCTATAGACAGTTTCATAATTCCGACTAATGTCGGCGGGGCTGGTCCTAAGCATTGCTTATTCATATTAGAATAGGACAAGGACTGGTTGGCTCAGTGTCAGGATAATGTGACTGAGTGGGACATTTGGGTTTTAATGCCAGTGGCCTGGTCTCCCAATTGGGGAAGCACTATAAATAAATATTACCATGCCGGTAGCCATCCTGAAATGACCTGAACTTACAGATTAACTTACATATCCTCTTCTGGCTGATCTAGGGCCTATTGGCCCTCCAATGCTAGCTCGCTACGGTAAAAATGAACTATTCTTTTTACACTCATATGGAGGTGGACGGAGCCCTGAAGTCATATAAGTGTGGGTGTCCTATCCAATGTCTGTCCAGCCTTCTCTCACATGCTTCTACCATTGGTCCTTCAACCACTTGTTCTGGAAGACTGTTCCGTGGATCTGTCACTCGAAAGAAAAATGACTGTTTCCTGACCTCAAGTCAGGCCAAAATCCTTGAAGATCTTAAAATGAAATGACCATAGATGTAGCTAGGACGTAAAACCCCAACAAACTATTGTAGCAATGGATATGTGGTGTACACTGATTTGTACCGCGGGTGTATTTTGTGGGTGTTTTGTGTCGGTGTTGGTTGGGGGGGGTTTTCTGGGGGGGGGGGGGGGGGGGGCGGGAGGGGGGTTGTTTTTGGTCTCGCCTTCTTATTTGGTTTTAATTGGGGAACAGACTGCCGAAGTCAGGAGGACGCGGGTTTGTTTGTTGGTTGGGGTTTTACGTCCTAGCATCATCTAAGGTCATTTCATGACGGGTACCGCCTTTTGACAGTGCGCACTCATGGCAACTTTATAGTGTAGTGCTGCCCCACTGGGATATATATATATATATATATATATATATATGTGTGTGTATCAGGCTGCCGGCACCATGACGCCATATCCCACACAGTCACATTATCCTGACACTGAGTCAACCAGTCCTTGCCCTGTGCTATTAATGCTGAACACCAGACCAGGAAGCGACAAGTATCAATTTTGTAAGCCATTGCTTTGACTCGACCGGGAACTGAACTCCTGACCTTCCGCACGCGAGGCTTGCGCTCTATCGACTCGGCCACCGCGCCCTGTGAGAAGACGCAGGGCATGATATTGTTACAGCATCAGTATTTATACGGACGGGGAGAACATCAACAGCCACTCTCTTAAGTGAGAGTGGGGAGCTGTCATTGTTTGTAGGTCACCAACGACAGGATGGCTGAGTGGTCGGAGTGTCCGCCTCCTGCTTGGCAGACCGTGGCACCGATTGGGACCGTCCTGAAATGCCCTTAGATGTTTCTAGGACGCAAAACCCAAATAAACAAAACAACAATACCTATTATTATTAGGCTACAAAGGTAGGGCATGAAGTGCCTGGATCAGTTCAGGATACGGTGACTGAGTGGGATATTGTGATCTGGCATGGGTGTGGTGTCACTGGCGCGGTCTTCCAATGGAACTGTCATCAGGGTGAACTGTCACAAGCTGGTATCACTGTCAAGTTGAGACGACCATTAACGACTGATTGTTTATTTGTTGGGGTTTTACATCCTGACAACCTCTACGGTCATACCATGACGGGTACCGACTTATGACTATGCACACTCAGGGTGACTTTATAGTGCTACCCTATGGAAAGACAAAGCCACCGGTACCATGATGCAATTTCCCACTTAGTCACATTATCCTGGTACTGAGCTAACCTGGTCCTTGCCCTATCCTAGTGATGCAAAGCGCCAGGCTAGGTAGCGACAAGTATCAATTTTGGAAGTCATCAGTTTGACTCGGCTGGAATTCCGAACTTGTGAGTTTCCACACAGGAGGCTTACGCTCTCTGCCGATTCGGCCACTGTGTCCACTCAATGGTCCAGTTATGGTGACAACATATCGCTACTAGTCTCCACCACTGGTGAGCACAACTAGTGACTGCAACTAGCCACCATGACTGGTCGTCTGGACATCCAAATGGCCGACAAAGGCACTGCTGCAATCGATTTTGGGGTATTATTTCGCTGTATCTGTCAAGTTCCTTGCCATTGTGTAGTGCACCAAAAAAACAAGGATGACAGTGACATACCATGTAAAGGGGCTGTCACATTACGACGCATCGCGCCAACATACGCCGATGTATGTGATTTTCGGCCACTACTTCAAGATACATTGTTATGCATTATGCATGCATTAGGCAGACGTCAATGTACGTTGACGTTCATTGAGATACGGTGTTGCACGTCAGGGGGTCGGCAGAGTTTTGTGCATGCACAAAACTTTCAACGTACGACAATGATCAACAACGTGTGGATTTTACGTCGGCTGTACGTACGTCGATGTACATTAGACGTACGTTAGACAAATGTTGTTCATTATGTTGCACTATTTTGACCTACATTAAAGGCAGTGGGAACGTACAGTCCGCGTACTGACAACGTATGGATAACATGCGTCTAACATATGTCTAACGTACATTTAGCGCTTCTCCAGCATGTTTTGACGTATGTAACGTTTGAGGCGTAGTTCTGGCGATCGAATAAAGTATATAACATTCACCGACGTTCTGTGAATGTACCGTGAGAGTAATTCGAGTGTTTTTCGCCCAGAAGCATGTTAGCCATACGTTGGTCATACGTTGGCCATACGCTACGTATACGGTATGTATATGTCCAACTTTGCCCCCTGTGCCAAAATGTTTTACACTTCTCGACGTAAAAAAGTGATTTTACACGTTGGCGGCGCGCTTGTGAGATGCGTCGTAATGTGACATGGCCTTAATATTATAGCCAGGCAGTGTGGAAAGTCCAGCTTCGCCATTCCCCCGTATGTATTCTTTTATATATAAAGTATGGCTACATACAAAGTCCATTCAATCGTGGACTTTGCTAGGCTACCCTATTTCCTGGTGTTGTATGTCCATGAATGCAAATACCTTCAGACTTTTCTTCATTCTCTGTAAAGGAAGCCAATTGTTGGCTGACACTCGGACACTTCAGTGCTGGGTGTCTACAGCCTACGTGAGCAAAGTCACTCTGTGGGTTACAGGGCGTGGTGGCAGAATCGATAGAGCGCGGGCCTCGCGTGCGGGATATCGGGAGTTCTGTTCCCGGTCGAGTCAAACCAATGATTTATCAAATTGATAATTGTCATTTCCTAGCCTGGCGCTCAGCATTAATAGGATAGGGCAACGACTGGTTAGGCCAGTGTCAACATAATGTGACTGAGTGGGATATGGGGTCATGGTGCTGGCGGCCTGATTATCCAGTAGGACAGCACTATAAAGTCACCATGCGTGTGCCCTTTCGCAAGTCAGTACACGTCCTGATATGACCTTAGATGTTGCAAGGACGTAAAACTCCAACAAGCAAACAACTAACAGTCCACAGGTCTGAGGTCAATTCGCTGCACAAATTTGGCCTGTGCATACCATCGAAATGTGAGGAAATAGAAACCCTTGAAAACAATCATCAGAAAAGGGACATGTACGAAAGGGTCAGAGAAATGACAAATAATAAGCAGTCTTCGAAACAAAGAGGATGTATCAAGAATAAGAAAGGACAACTACTTTTTGATGAAGAGGAAGTCTGACATAGATGGTCTGAATATATCGAAGAACTTTTTGACAGGCAGAGAGAGGAAATACCTGAGATGAGGAATACTGATGGGCTTCCTATTCTGGAGAGCGAAGTAATAAGAGCCATTGGGCAACTTCGTAATGGGAAAGCAGTAGGAACAGACGATATCTCTTCTGAAATGTTAAAAGCTTTGGAGGGAGCTAGCATCACAAGGATAACTGCTCTTTTTAATGACATATATAACACCGGATATATTCCATCAGACTTAAGAAAATCTATATTTATTGCCCTTCCTAAGAAACCAAAAGCGGTGGAATGCTCGGATTTCAGAACAATAAGCCTCATGAGCTATGTTATTAAAGCTTTACTCAAAATACTACTAGAAAGGATTTTTTTTTAAATTAATCGAGAGGTATCAGAAGAGCAATTTGTGTTCAGACCAAACAGTGGAAGAAGGGAAGCCATTTTTAACATGAGAACAATAATTGAGAGACACCTAGAAGTCATCATCATCATCATCATGCTGTCAGTTGCGATGCGACAAAGACTACTTTCCTTACTTTACTGCCGCTCTCCCGAGCCGGTATGGTGTTTTGTGTGGTTGTACATTTCATGAAAGCTGCCTGCAAAAGTGTTGAAGTGCTGCTGGCTTTTGCAAGTTACCAGCGGCACTCTCTCGGGGAGCAAATAGAGGTTTCACACCGGCAGGAACATGTCAAGACAGGCGCAAAACTATTTGTCCCTGCAGTGGCTGGTCGGGAGATGTTGGGAGTTCCATACATCAACCGCCCTTGATGCTGCCACAGTGACATGGTTTTCTGTTTAGGGTTTGCTCCCTTAGCCTTCAGTTCTGTCAAGAACCTGTACCACAAGGCAGTGGTTTACAACTCTGCAAGGCAGGGGCGTCAAACTCCCTGAGGTATTGCTATACCTGCAATACCTGCATACCTGCAGATAAGGATATATATATATGTTATATAGACTACGCTAAAGCATTTGACAAAGTACATCATAAGAAACTCATAGAAGCTCTACAAAAAATTGGTCTAGACAGTAAGGACGTTCGGTTTGTGGCCAACCTCTACTGGGAACAGTATGCTGCTGTAAGAATTGGAGAATCATTGACACCAGTGGACAGCAATGAGCTATGCGGAATGCGTGAGAGGAACGAATGACAGGAAGAGATGGAGGTCCATTGCAGCCAACCTTCTTCGAGAAGACAGCACCCATTGATTGATTGATACAGTGGTACATCTCCAACCATTACTAGGATACATTGCCAGAATTAACCAAATGAATTAATATTGGCACAAATAATTCCCTCATGATTTTCTCGATAGCTTTAACATTCCATGACTCAGAAAATGTATTTTGACATCAAGGTTGACTTTCTAAGTAGCTTACAAGCTGAGATATTACTAGCACTTATAGATTTTACAAGGTTGCAATCTTGCAAATCCAAGATGGCCGTCATCTGCCATCTTGATGAAGCAGATCCCATCACAAATTGAAAGCGTTAGGGATGGACAGTATTTGGGAGAAAATTGGTGCATTTATCTAGCGTGTCCCCATCATCTTGCTAAACTGCCTGACTATTCCAAATGCTTTCGATAGAATAATTAGCGAAGGGAATTAATTAAGGTCTAGAATCCCTTATCTGAATTCAGAATTAATTTCAGGTTTAAAAAAATAGTTCTCAATCAAGCATTAATACTGCACTCAATCAATCAATAGTTCCATCTTCTAGTCGAGGGTTGGATGCAATGGTTCTCCACTTGTCCCGATGGTGTGCTGTTCTGATAGACTGTGAATAATTCAAGCCTGTCCACTGTGAAATATTTGTAAACCATGATGTTCTTGGTCTCCCTCTCCCTCTGCTGCCATTCACCTTCCCTTCCAACAATGTACGGTATATTGAACTCTGACGAAGGATGTGGCCAAAATAAATAAGTTTCTTTGTCTGAATAGTGGCAAACAAGCGTTTCTTATTTTTAATTTTTCTGAGAACTTCTTTGTTGGTGATCTTCTTTGTCCATGATATTTTCATAATCCTTCGATAAGTCCACATCTCAAATGCTGCTAGACGTTTTTACATTTTCTTAGAGATTGTCCTTGTCCTTGTCCTTGTCCATGTCTCGATACATTAGAGTAGACCACACATAACACTGAAGAATACGCTTCCTTGTTTGTATTAATATCTTACTTGATGTTAACACTCTATACATTTTGGAGAATGTTGTTTGGGCTATTGTTATCCTTCTCTTAATTTCTTCCTCACATCTCCCATCATTTGTAAAATACTGCACTAAAAGAGCATATAAATACTCACACGGCGTGGGAAATGTAGACACTAGAAATAGTTTATACAGTATATTTATAGAGTAATGCGCTGATGAATGAAATAATGGGATAATTATAGACCATAATTAATTTGACCACGAAAGTGCACAGTCACAGAGTTTGTTTGTACACAAGCTGAGCATGTGGATAAACCTACAAAGTCCGATGAAAGTGGTCTGCACTGGCCTCTCAGGCAGGTAACCACATACACAGGTAGGCGTGGGTAGTGTGGTGATATCAGGGAGCCTAGGTGGTGTAATGCTTAGCACACTGGCCCGGAATGCAAAGAGATGTGGGTTTGTGTCCCGCTCTAGGCCAATATTTCCCATTTTCTTCACCCCCATGACACTGGTTGCAGTGACCATGATCCTGTACAAGCTACGTGCTGATTGGTTGTTGAACCTCCCTTGTGTATGTATATGTATGTGCATTGCCTGTATGTATGTGATTGTCAGCATTAAAAGACTTACAATTCTAAGGGAACGAGTGTGGTAGTCTGCACTGGCCTCTCAGGCAGGTAACCACATAGATAGGTGGGTGTCGGTAGTGTGGTGATATCAGGGAGCCTAGGTGGTGTAATGGTTATCACACTGGCCCGGAATGCAAAGAGATATGGGTTTGTGTCCCGCTCTAGGCCAATATTTCCCATTTTCATCACCCCCATGACACTGGTTGCAATGACCATGATCCTGTACAAGCTACGTGCTGATTGGTTGTTGAACCTGCCCTGTGTATGTATATGTATGTGCATTGCCTGTATGTATGTGATTGTCGGCATTAAAAGACTTACAATTCTAAGGGAACGAGTGTGGTAGTCTGCACTGGCCTCTCAGGCAGGTAACCACATAGATAGGTGGGTGTCGGTAGTGTGGTGATATCAGGGAGCCTAGGTGGTGTAATGGTTATCACACTGGCCCGGAATGCAAAGAGATATGGGTTTGTGTCCCGCTCTAGGCCAATATTTCCCATTTTCATCACCCCCATGACACTGTTTGCAGTGACCATGATCCTGTACAAGCTACAGGCTGCATGGTTGTTGAACCTGCCCTGTGTATGTATGTGTTAGTGCATTGCCTGTATGTATGTGATTGTAAGCATTAAAAGACTTACAATTCCAGGGGGATGAGTGTAGTAGTCTGCACTGACCTTTCAGGCAGGTAACCACATAGATAGGTGGTTGTGGGTAGTGTGGTGATATTAGGGAGACTAGGTGGTGTAATGGTTGGCACACTGGCCCGGAATGCAAAGAGATGTGCGTTCGAGTCCCGCTCTAGGCTAATATTTCCCATTTTCATCACACCCACGACAATATCAAACTTAGATACCCGTGCACTGCTTAAGTATTTGTTGCTGCATAGAATGGAATACTTCTCGATAGGGAGATTGCATTCGGGAACCTAGGTAGTGTAATGGTTAGTACCCTAGCCATTGGAATGGCAAGAAATGTGGGTTCGAATCCTGTCCTAAGTGCAATATTTCCCATTTTCATCACATCCCCCATGACAGTATTAAAGAATAACAAATGTTGTTGTTGACCTTCAGGCGAGCCAATGGACGACGCAGGTGCGGAGATGAGCGGCAGCGGATTAATGATGGCCGCCATCCCCGAAGAGCCGGTACTTGATGAGGAAGTAGAGCGTGCAGTGGCTGCGGAGCATGCGTATGCCTACCCCAATGAGGAACAGTACCAAGAAGCGGAAGGAGTGGACGATGAGGAGAGCATCGTGACTGTGATAGAGAAGAAGCCGAACAGGACTGAGCCCGAGGAGGAACCGCCTTATGCGACAGTGAACAAACCCGCACAGCGGCTTCGCATCCGGGGTGAGCTGCTCGATGAGCGCTACACCCCAGACAAGGACTTCGAACTGAAGCGACAGAAGGAGGAACTTTCCATGAGAGCCGACATCGAGGGGACATCTGATGATGAAACCGAACGGCGGAACAATCAGCCAGTGGAGCTGAGGGAAGAGGATTTCTACGTGTATGTCTCCGAAGACGCGCTGAAGGGAGTCCGGCCGAGAACCAGTCCAATATCCGTCGAGCCGGCTGGCTTCTCAACGTTTGATTCGACTGAGCGCCAAGAGGCACTTCGCGACCTGGAGAGGATGTCCTTTGAAGGCACTGAGAAGAACCGGTTAATGGCCAGCCAGCGTCGGGGTTGCTATATCCAACAGATGAGTGCTCCTGATCACTCAACCGTGAGGGGTGATTGGGATGCGCATGACCGCTTTGATGAACGGTACATGCCTGATGTCGAACAGGAAGCGTACCCACGAAGGAATGATTCAGACCGCATCCAGAAGATCAGCCGTGGATATGAACGTGCGACAGACTATGAAAACGACCTCGAGCGGGTTTCGGACCATGAGTACCCAGCGCATCCATACTCTGAATACGACTCCGACCGCAGCGATTATGAGAACTTCCGGTCCTACGACAGGAGGCGGCCAAGACACAGAGAAGAGGCGCAGATGGTCTTCCGCCCCAGTCCCAGTGGCGCATTCATTGAGCGCACAAATTCCCTGCCAACCATCCGCAATGACCGCCACAGTCCCCATGGTTACTCGCTTCGTGGACCCCATGGCTACAGGCACCCACATGACCGCAGACATCGTCATCGTCACCGCAACCCGGACTTCGATCGACACCGAGAACCGGGCTACCGCAACCGGCCTCCATCGGACCGGCATGGGCACTATTTGGAGCCGCATCAGAATGGACCTGGCTCCCTGTATGGCCGACCGAATAAAGGCTACTATCCCCACCCCGAACACAACGGCTACCCAGCCAGGCATGACCCGCACAGTGCCCACCCAGGCCACCTACTCATGGGAGGTCCGCAACTGCCACCGCAGACTAACCCCTTCGGGAAGCCAAGTGCAAATGGTGAAGCCATCCGCCCTTGTCGAGAGAGCCCTTCCTGTTCAGCCGCCTCGACGGACAGCGGAGAGCGGAAACGCGACCAGCGCGTCTCCTTCCGTGACGTCATCGCCTCGGAGCGCGGCGACGAGACGCGCTTCCCTGAGACATTGCGAGAAGACCCGGTGGACGAGTGTGAGAAGGCGCTGTTGGCGATGCAGAAGGACGATGATGACGCTGTCAGCCTCAGCTCAGAGACCAGCAACGCGGAGGACGACGAGGCTCGGCCGAGACGCCTCAAGGTTCGCCGGTCAATCGCCATCTGCTTCGCCTGGTTTTGTATGGTAAGTGATATTCTTCTTCTCCCAGTATGTCTATCTATATATGTTGTATAAGAATTATACGAGTATAAAAACCCGGAATATCCCTCCTCTCCCTCATCACTTACTCACCTTCATGGACTGTGGGAGTCTCTCATAGTCATCTACTGTTCCAGACTCCCAACCTCAGCTCGGATGGTGGCACCACCCTTCACATTGTAACCGCCACTTACTGTACCGCTTAAAATTTATGTAAATTTGAAGTTATTTTCTACTGAATTTCATTATCGCATTTTGTGTGTGATGAACTCAATATGCTTCGTGTTAATTTAAGTTAGTCTCTTTCGTTTTCTAGATTCAATTCAAAATCAATACGATGCTAAGTCATGAAGTGTTCAGGCGCAATCCAAGGATTATTTATTAAAATGGGAGATTCTTACCTGTAGGTAATTTTAATTCTCACTAATTCCACTGTTCTTGTGATGACATTAATATGAAGTAATGAACAAGAAAATAGGAATGTAAAAATTTTTATTTTGAAAGTTTGATTCCGATGTTCATTTCAATTTGTGGATTGGTGTTTACGGGGTTTTGCACCTGAACTATTCATATATAATTAGTCATTGCAAAACAGGAGACAAATATAGCAGGATTGAGTAGATACATTCATTCTTCAGTATCTGCCAGCATATATTTGTAATATAATTTATTATATAAATATAAATTGGTGGTGCTCCTATAAATATTTATCCTGCTTTGTATGCTTGGTTTTATCTATTTAATATTCACCAATCATGTACCTGTATTGCTTTCCTGCGGACCACCGCGGGTGGCGCCACCTATCCCACTTCCGGTGATTCTGCAGCGCTGGGATTTCATCATTTATGCAACAATTCTAGACACTAATATATCTATCTCTCTTGGTGTTCCGACTTTATGCACAGAGAGAATTTATACATGTTCTCGGAAACTGGGTACCACTTTTGTGACATGGGAACCAATGGTGAAAACATTCCAAATAATAGCAAAAAAAAACATTCCAAATAATAGCAGAATCTATGTTCATATGAAGGTGTACATGTTGTGCATATGTCAGAGTTGAACGACATATATACAGACTTTATTTGGGTCCCAAAAATACCATTGTAAGGATATTCCAACTACCTCAGGTTTGTCTTATTATTTGGTTTCAGTTTTTCTTTGGTATTTTGCTTGTGACGTTCATATATGACGAGCGAATCTGTGTTTAGCTTTCATTTGGGGGGCAGATTTTTCTTTTCATTTTTATCCTTAGATAATCTGTATTTAGTTTCCGTTTCTTGTGTTTTCATTTTGTTCTTTGTCTATGAAGAATCCATGTTTGGGTTTACTTTTTTACTTGTGTTTTGTGTTGTTGTTGCTTTTGTTTTTCATCTACAGAGAATCTGTATGTTTTTTCTTTCTTTCTGGTTTCTTTTCAGTCTTCCTTTAATTTCCTTTTATTATTTTTAGCAATAAAGATTCTGTACTTAGGATTCCTCTATGTCCCCGTGTTGGGTCTTCCATCAAGATATCTATATTTAGTTTTCGTTGCTTTCTGGGATGTTTTGGGAGGAATCTTTTTTAAAATTAATTTCTTTATTCTCCGATAATCTGAATCAGAGATGAAAGGAAGGAAGACAGTGCTTCAATCGACGTATTTATGTCGCATTTTTCTTATATGCCTTGTTACCGGGCGCAGTGGCCGAATCGGTAGAGCGCAGGCCTCCCATGCGGGAGATCGGGAGTTCAATTCCTGGTCGAGTCAAACCGATGGCTTACAAAATTGATACTTGTCGCTTCCTAGCTTGGAGCTCAGCATTAATAGGATAGGGCAAGGACTGGTGAGCTCAGTGTCAGGATAATATGACTGAGTGGGATATCAGGTCATGATACTGGCGGCCTGATTTCCCAGTGGGGCAGCACTATAAAGACATCATCAGTGCACAGTCACAAGTTGGCACCCATCCTGCTATGACCTTAGATGTTGCCGGGACATAAAACTCCAACAACCAACCAAACCAATATTATGTTGTGAGCACTTTGAGGACGCGGATGTCAAGTACACAAGTTGTGTATGCATGTCATCTTTGAAGAAGCGAGCCCTGCCAGGACAAGCCACGGGGGCTTTGTTAAAGTAATTACACTATGCTTCTATTTAAGGGACCAGACGGGATGGCCGAATGAGTTAGAGCGTCCGTCTCCCGTGTTGGTAAATCGTGGGGTCGAACCCTGGTCGAGTCAAACCAATGACTTTAAAATTGATACTTGTTGCTTCCTAGCCTGGCGCTCGGCATTATTAGGACAGGACAAGGACTGGTTGGCTCAGTGTCAGGATAATGTGACTGAGTGGGATAGCAGGTCATGGTGCTGGCGGCCTGGTATTCCAGTGGGGCAGCACTATAAAGTCACCATGAGTGCGCACTGTCACAAGTCGGTACCCGTCCTGATATGACCGTAGATGTTGCTAGGACGTAAAACAACAATAAACAAACATCTATTTATGGATTACTTAAGTGTGCCTTGTGGGTAAGGCCTTCTTGCAATGGAGAACAGACGATGTTTACGTTGTATGTGGGCTGTGTGATGTACATTCAAGGCTTGGCCCCTGTGTGACTGATTAATTGAGGTCTTACGTCTTTGCAACACATGAGGTCATATGAGAATGTTTTGGTTTTTTTGTGTACTTTTATTTGGGGGGGGGGGGGGGTTAAGTTGCATAGTCCGACGGTTTTGAGTTTCTGTTCCGGTCCCGGTGACTCAGTGTCCCAGTGGGGCAGCACTATAAAGTTGACATGAGTGTGCATTGTCACAAGTCTGTAGGCCTACCCGTCGTCACACAACGATACATGTTGCTAGGATGTTAAAGCCTTATTACATCAAATCAAACCAAGCCGTAGTTGTCGCCAGGATGTAAAACCCCAACAAACAGATGTGCCTTTTGTAGATTCTGATATATTCACGCCCAATAGACGAGATCGTCAGTTCGACTGCGCATGCGCTGAAAACGGGCTATAGTTCTAACGCTAGTCTGGGTGACAAGATCTGTCTAGATCTAAATGCAGATGGCATAAGATGTGCTGATTAGATTGATGTAAATGTAAAACTGGATAAAATATTAACATCTTAATTTATTATATATATATATTTTTTTTAGTTGGTATTCCATGTTTCAAACAAGAGCTGAGATGCACTGAAACTAGCACATTTCATAGCTGCACCCAGTGTATTAGCATGCGCCATGTGCTTTGCATGGGTTTGTTTTTCTTCCATATCCCACAATGCACCGCACAGTTGAAATGACAAACTAGTCTATAGCCGGTTAAATGAATGTGAGCACCCGATAGGCGCGGTTTTCCCCGCGGGGTTATTCTGAGCTTGGGGGCGGGGGGGGGGGGGGGGGGGGGGGCGATGTTATCAGTGCAGTGAGTGTTTGTGGGGCTTGAATTAGAGACGTTAGAGACAAGAGCTATGGGAGTGTGTGTGGGGGGGGGGGGGGAGTCCGGTATCAGGATCGGTCCGACAGGATTAGCCCCGCCCGAAAGAGGATCCAAGCCGCTCCAGAGTGGCGCGGGAGGCCCAAGGCGAGCACAAAGACTTTCCACAAGTCCGGATATAAGAATTGACACTCATATTGCCCCCAGGCATAAATCCGAAGCATCTCGTCTGCCTTGAAAACATCAGTCTTAGTGCTTCAGCTATCAGTAGTCTGATCTGAGTTGGGTAAAAGAGTTCCTTGGAGTCTGTATGTATAAGAAGTGACATGCTTAAGCGTCAATAAGCTATAAAAAGCGGTAGCGACCCTGGTTCCATTCAGCATGCGGTGTTCATCTATATTGGGGGTGGAGTTGTTGAACTGGTAGAGAATGCACAATAACCAAGATGGTGGGCACTGGACAAGAAACAACCACAGTCACATTCTCCTGACATTGAGCTAGCCAGTCCTTGAGTCCCCGTGCCTCCACCTCTGCTAATTTGGATTTCCACCGCTGTGTATAACTTACAGCGTCAACAAAGGCCATTTGCTCTCATAGTGGGAGGTTAAAAATCCCTTGGGTCGGTAAAAGTGTAGGCTCGGGATTTCTCTCGACAAACTGTCTAATGGTGAAACCAAGTCTATTCTGACTTATCCATGATAGGCAGTATAAATCTTGAAGAAAAAAAACAACAACAAAAACAGTCCTTGCCTTATCCTATTAATGCCGAGTGCCTGGCTAGGAAGCGACAAGTATCAATTTTGTAAGTCATTGGTTTGACTCGACTGGGAATCGAACTCGCGATTGATCTCCAACACGGGAGGCCTGTGCTCTTCCGATTTGGAAACCACATCCGGTACCAAATCGAGAAGGGTGGGGCTGCCATTCTACCCAGCTATACAAATAAACCCCTTTTGTTTCTTTAACAAGCAACAAAAAGAACAGACAAACAAGCTGACAGAAACACCTCTCCCAGAGCTAATGATTTCAAGGGGGCGTTTGTAAACACATTGACCTGCTTTGTTGTGGCGTTCAAATTCGGTTATAAAACAGACAGAGGTCAGATGTCAGAGGTCACGTGTAACATTGTATTTACGATACGAGGTGCATAGAGGCTGAAGCAGGAACCAGCCATCACTCAGTTGGCAACTTCTGACTCGAATTTCTCCCCCAGGAGTTAATGTACCCTGCCACCTGTTATCTCTGCTTCCCATGCGGGAGGTCGTTGGATCAATCCTCACCTGAGTCAAACCAAGCAGTTACAAAGTGGATACTTGTTGCTATCCAGCATGGTGTTCACTGTTAAAGTTGCATAGTCCGATGGTTTTGAATTTCTGTATTTTTCTGAGATAAATATATTAGATCGATTACTAGTATCTACTTTACATTAGTTCAAAGTTACTTTTATTTTAAATGGTAAACTTTTGAGATATTTTGAGTGCAACCATGGAAGATTAGTTTTGGCAAGCCTGCCAAAACTCTGACACCCATAGACTTCTGCAGTAATATGTTCTGTTAAATTGACTCAGTATCGCCTTCTACGTAGAAACAAATGCTTAATAATGCATCAGTATCTAAATTAGATATGGAAAATAAAATCTAGATAATTGGTTTGGTTTTGAAAATGTGATAATTCATCAGACTATGCAGCTTTAAGGGCCATCCAAAGTCTTCATCATTTTCAAGGCAGTACAAAGAATACTAGTTTTCCAGACGCCCCCCCCTTCCCCATCCCTCCAATAGTAGTACACATCAGCACTTTAATACAGACCCAGGTGGGGGGGCCAAATTAGTTGAGTGTTCTCCTATCGTTTTTGGTAGGTCATTGAATTCACCCCCCCCTGTGTTCAACGCATAGTCGAGTCAAATCAATAACTTAACAATGTATATGTATTGCTACCTAGCTTGGCATTCGGCATTACTAGGATAGGGCAAGGAGCAGTGGAATGAGGAAGACCAATTGTCCGTAGTCGAACATTCATTGCCTTAATTAACTAATGTACAATGACCAGATGTGATGGCCTAATTAGAAACACCAACACAGCAAATATAGTTATGCCTCTTTATTACAATTTTAGTTCTTTCATCGGTACAGTCTCTTGGGTAGTTATGTGATGTCCATGAGGCTTAGACACGCTTATAACCCTATACCCACTTCTCATTGTGGGGTGGTTGGGATGGCAATTTAAGGCAGTTGTTGTCCGCGTGGCTCCCGTGTCGAAAGTGAAATATCTAAAGCTAGCAGTCGCTTTTATAGCCGAGATTTTTTGGCCAAAAAGCGCCATAATTTAGTTCAGAAATAGGATATAAGTGGAGCCGCAGTCGCTTTGTTTACTGGGCGATCGTGCGGCAGAAGTGCTGAAAAACCTGCTAGTCGGTGTTAATAGTAAATAGTTCAGGTTAGTTCAGTAAGGAGCCGCTAGTCAGCGACATATCGGAGCGGCCTTAGGTACTGGCGCTTGGCATCCAATTACCTGCAATGCCTTAGCATCACTGACAATGTAAAAGGAAAAAGTTGCCTAAAAATATCAAAATTTGTATAAGACGAACAAATTCGTACTTTACTGTCAGCCCCCCTCCCCCTCCTCTATCGTACATTGAATGTTGACAACTTTGGACGGCCACTTACTGCCATGGCAAAGGAGTAAATTTACTGGTTAGCGCAGTATCGGGATAATGTGACTGAGTGGGATATCGAGTCAAGGCACTGGCGGTTTGATCTTCCATTGGGACATCACTATAAACTCGCCATGAATGCGCACTGTCACAAGTTGGTATTTCTCATGTGACCTTAGATGTTGCTAAGATGTAAAACTTAAATTCATATTAAATGAAACTAAGCCATGAGGTAGGTCATCGGGTTCGAACCTGTGGGGTTCAAACCCCGGCTCAGTCAAACCAATGGCTTAAATCTTTAGACTGGTCGATGCCTAGCCTGGCGACAAGTATTTCTAGAATAGGACAAGGAATAGTGGAATTTGGAAGACCAATTATCCGACTGATCGATTGAAATTTCCCGTGCTTAAAGTTATCAAATTTTAAAAACCAAAACACTTATTTATATTCAATCCTACATATTCAACTGAGATACTGGTGGATTTCTTGAGTATTAATTGTTGCAGTGTGGTATATTAAAGCTGCATAGTCCGATGAAGTTATCAAATTTTCAAAACGAAAACAATGATCTAAATTTGATTCTACATATCTAGCTTAGATACTGATGTACTTATTAAGCATTTGTCACCACACAGAAGGGAATACCGAGGCAATTGAATAGATCCTGTTACTGCAGAATGATATGGAGTCAGAGTTTTGGCAAGCTTGCCAAAATTCATTTTGCATGGTTGCACTTCAAATATCTCAAAAGTTAGCCACTTAAAATAAAAGTTACTTCAAGCTAAAGTAAGGTACATTATAACAATGAACCTAATGTATTTATCTCAGAAAATTTCCGAAACTCAAAACCATCGGACTATGCAACTTTAAGTCAAATTAATCAAAACAAGTCTATGGTGTCAGAATTTCAACAGGCATGCCAAAATTAATTTAGCATGTTTTACCTTGAAATATCTCCAAAGTTAGCCATATTTTTAAATACATGTAGAAATTACTGCAAGCTAGAGTAGGGGAGATTTTAACAATCAACCTGATATATTTATCAAACAAAATGTCAGAAACTCAAAACCATCAGACTATGCAACTTTAAGCTACGAATGTATTTGACAACAAAATCAAAATTAAATAAAAACCAAAAAGCCATCACTACTATGACTAGAGGCTGTGGCAGAGCTTTGATGTAGTTAAGGTCAAGGCCATCTGTTCCTACTTCTGTGGGGTCAGGGGTCATGACTGACAAGTAGGCGCAATAACGCGCGGTGCATGCCGGGCACCGAGTCACCGTGACCAGACTGGCTGCAGTCGAGCAGCTGTCCAGGAGGCTCAGAGGCAGGTTGGTTGATTTGTTGTTGGAGGTTTACCTCCTGGCAACATCTAAGGTCATATCAGGACGGGTACGAACTTGTGACAGTGTACACTCATGGCGACTTTATAATGCTGCCCCACTGGGAAATCAGGTCACCGGCACCATGCCTTCGATATTCCATTTAGTCACATTTTCCTGACACTGAGCTAACCAGTCCTTGCCCTATCCTATTAATGACGAGCCCCAGGCTAATGTAGCGACAAGTATCAATTTTGTAAGTCATTGGTCTGAGTCGACCGACCGGGAATCGAACTTGTATCCTTTCGCATGGGAACTGACTACATCCGGTAGGCTCGGAAGTAGGTGCCCTCCCCACAGCACTGAAGGGGTGGAAACCAAAGAACATAAAATAGCTAGATGTCGTAGTTATGTGTACATCAAGATACAAATCATTAGTTGTAGTAAGTACATTGAAGTCTAATGAGGATCATGTAAAAGTTATGTACTGTATTGTTGTAGAACCTACCCTGTGTATGTATATGTAAGTGTTTTTTTTTCTTTTTTTTCTTTTTTGGTGACGGTGTATTTATGTTTCCCATATAACGGTTAAGTCTAATGACTTGTTTTCGCCGCTAGACAGTAATAGTCTCATGGTTCCCCTTGTTTGATCACTTTCAGTTGTTGTGTAGCTATCTACTGCGTGCATTCTTTCTCTGTATGTAAGCATTGCCTGTATGTAAGCATTTAATGACCATTTAAAAGACTTACTTCTCGGGGGACGAGTGTAGTAGTCTGCACTGACCTCTCAGGCAAGAGGTTACATAGACGGGTGGGCGTGGGTAAGGTGGTGACATCAGGAAATCTAGGTGATGTAATGGTTGACGCACTGGCCCGGAATGCAAGAGAAATGGGTTCGATTCCTGCTCTAGGCGCAATATTTCCCATTTTCATCACCCCTACGACAATTGTATTGGATGCAACACACCAATAATAGAAGGTAATCTGTTACCAGTAATATTTGTATAATAATGTATACAACACATAACAGACTCACTTTAGAGAACAAATATATTTAAAATGGAGAGTGATTTAGGAGTGCTGTTCTCAACCAATCAGCGCTCTTGTACTCGAGGCAACTGGAAAGAACCATGCCTTGATTCAAAGCATGTCCTCAACAATTAAAGGTGCATAATCGAATGAATTTGAGTTTCTGCTATTCTTGTTTAAATAACCATATTAGATCGAATGTTAAAATCTACCTTACCTGGGTTTGAAATGATCTTTATTATAAATGGTTAATTTTGATTTTATTTGAAGTGAAAACATGCCAAATTTATTTTGGTGTGCACGTCAAAATACTGACACCATTTGCTTCAGTTGTGACAGGTTATATTACATTGACTTAGTATTCCCATGCCGTTGTATGAAATAACAAATGTTTAATAAGTGCACCAGTATATAAGTTGAGTATATAGGATTCAATCTCAATATGTCTTTTGCAGACGACATTAAACCAGAGAAAGACTGCAGACAACATTCAAACTGAACAAACTGCAGATGACATTTAAACAGTGAAAGTCTACACACGATGATCAAACCAAACAGAATGTAGACAACATTCAACCAAAGCAAATTGCAGTCGACATTCAATCAAAGAAAGACTACAGACAACATTCAAACTGAACAGACTGCAGACGACATCTAACCAAAGCAGATTGCAGATGACATTCAGACTGCGCAAACAGCAGGGCGCGTCCCAAACTCCGTGAGATCCCATAGAGCCTGCAGCTCGTTGTTTGTGCTCGGGTATAATTGTTATGACAGGGCCATCCCCCTCTGCGCAGCCTATATTCATCTATGCCTGAAGCCGAGTTGCGCCATGTTGATGTCCCACATTCCTTTTCCCGCCTTAAATGGACTCGTACATTCTGATTGACCACCGGAAGTCGCTGACATGTATCTGTGAAGGGAACGCTGGTGGCAGGACCTGCGTTCACAACTCTCTGGTTCTACCGGACGTGGTGGCCGAATCGATAGAGCGCATGCTTCCTATACCGAAGGTCAGGAATTCGAATCTCAGCTGGGTCAAACTGATGACTTATAAAATTGACATTAGTCACTTCCTAGCCTGACGCTCGACATTAATAGGATAGGGCAAGGACTGGTTTGCACAGTATCAGGATAATGTGACTGTGTAGTCTATCGGGTCCGGGTGCCAGCAGCCTGGTCTCCCAGTGGGGAAGCACTATTAAGTCGCCACGAGTGTGCACTGACATAAGTTGGTACTTGTCCTGATATGACCTTAGATGTTGCTAGGATGTAAAACAACAACAAACAAACTCTGGTTCGACTGCCAACTTTTATATAGGACCTTTACGTAGATCAGCTTCACACTTAGCGCATAGGTTTGTTTGTTTGTTTGTGTGTGTTTGTTTGTGTGTTTGTTTGTTTGTTTGTGTGTTTGTTTGTTTGTTTCTTGGAGTTGGATATAGTTGAGATGAGTTGTGTAGTAGTCCATCATGAGCCCACTACCACACGGTGGAGGTCACGACTACACTGACTCATGTTGCTAAGAAGTAGCAACAGGTGGCAGCACGCTAGGAGGAACAGTCTCTATAGCAGACTGTTCCACCCATAACTAGTGGCCACCCCCCGAGGGAGGTAGCATGCTACACACCTGGGCGGTGACTGGTCATTCCTATTTTGACCTTGATGGCATAAACCAGGGAGCGCCCTGGGGTTTGAAGCAATCTCAGCATTACTCATTATTCTTCAAATGAAATAGAAACATGGTCTATCACAGTATATCAGGTTGATCATTATAATCTACTTTACTTTAGATTGAAGTAACTTTTATTTTAAGAGATTATTTTTTAAGATATTTGAAGTAAAATGCCACGACACTAAAACTGCCGGATGTTGGCTTTCTTTACGCAACTTTCGAGTTTAGCAGCATATCACAGGATCAGTAAATAACAATACATGTTGACTACACCAGTATTTATGTTGGAGCAAATCTAAGTAAGTGTATTGGTTTCGACAATGTGATGCCTTTGTCGGATTATGCAGCTTTAAGAATCTAGATAATTAACTGATGTGTCTGTGGAGTTTAATTTAGCCAGATCATCTATCAAAATCACTCGATGCTGCTCTGTGGTCGCTGCAAAGGTCCATTAGCATAGCATTAGCTTTATCCCTGAGTGGATTTGTTCTTAAGGCTTGAACGTTGATGGCAATATAAACCAGAAACACCCACCCGACCCCCAACCCCCACCCCACCCTCACCCCTACCCCCACCCCCACCCCAACCCCACCCCAACCCCCACCCCGACCACCAGTCGTTACACACACCAACACCCCCTCCCTTACATATACCAACACAACAACACCCTCTCCTTTACACATACCAACACACCAACATCCTCTCACTTACACATACCAACACAACAACACCCCAAAACCCTCTCTCTTACACAAACCAACATACCAATACCCTCTCACTTACATATACCAACACAACAACACCCCAAAACCCTCTCCCTTACACACACCAACACACGAATACCCTCTCCCTTAGACACACAAACACCCTTTCCCTTACACACACCAACACCCTCTCCCTTACACACACCAACATGCCAACACCCTCTCCCTTACACACACCAACACCATTTCCCTTACACACCAACACCGTCTCCCTTACACACACCAATACCCTTTCTCTTACACACACCAACACCCTCTCCCTTACACACACCAACATGTCAGCGCTATCTCCCTTACGCACTTCAAAACCCTCTCCCTTACACACACCAACACCCCAAAGCACCAACACCCTCTCCCTTACACACACCAACACTCCCTTCCCTAAATAAAAGATTCACCGTTGCCAAAAGAAGACAAGATAGTAGCCATTGGGAGCTCTCGATTCGACTTCTAAAGTCTATTTATCTACATCATTTTCATCAGGTATTTATATCTCTTCCTAGCTTGGCGCTCAGCATTATCAGGATAGGGCAAGGACAAGTTAGCACAGTATCAGGATAATGTGACTGAGTGGGGTATCAGGTCATGGTGGCAGCATCCTGGTCTCCTATAAAGTCGATATGAGTGCACACTGTCACAAGTCGGTACCCGTCCTGATATGACCTTAGATGTTGCCAGGATGTAAAACTCCAACAACCAACCAACCATGTAATGGATTGTTTAGCAGCGGGAGTAACGAGACTCCTTCGCCACCTCTTATGTAACAAAGTAATTACAAAACAAAATCAATCAGCCACCACCACCTGTAGAGCGAGTACACGTGACGTCAACACACAGCGGTCAGCCATCTTGGATTACACTTGACACCACCTATGGCACCCCTTGTCGTATACCAAGAACACCACTGGGTCTACCCGGTTGGCGGCCACTGAAGTACGGCGGCGCCACCTAGCAGGTACTGCCAGAACCTTTCTAATTCTTTGACAGGGCATCAGTAGTATAGTAGGGTTCGATTGAGCAATGTGTCAACATATGGCATTTTAGCAACACCCTTTTAGTTGGTGAACTAAAACAAATGCGAGGAGTTCCAAGCAGTTCACATACAAGCACTTTGAAAACAAAACTGCTAAAAATTGACAAATAAACCAACAAATCGGTAAATAAGCACAATGTAGACAGTTGCAAGTGTTTCGTATGTAATCCAATATGGCCACCGGAAGTTGTCTCATGACGTCATTACACCCGCTCTATAGGAACGAGCCTGGGGATAATGTATGTCAGTAGGTGTAGGTTTTCACTAGTTACTCCTACAGCATTGTCTGTGAAAGGGCTGCTAAACAATCCATTGCAAAAAGTGTTGGAACCACTTTATTTTGCAATCGAATGTGTTAAATATTTTGTTCGAATCTTATCCACCATAACCTGATACCTTTGGATGTATAATTTATGAAAGATCATGTAGATTAATAGAAAGTCTAATCGAGAGCATTCACTGGCCGCCATCTTGCTTTCCTTGCATTCTCTCCCGATTCCTCCACTGTACACCAATATAGTTAAGCATTGTGCACTGGAACCAGCAACTGTGTAACTTGTTTAAGGGGTTCATACCGAGGCAGTTTTTGCTTCGATTTAAGCTGCGTTTACACGGGCAAAAAGTAAAACGATCTAGGCAAAGCGTTTTACCTGAGGCGTTTTAGTGGCGCGTTTACACGGACCGAATTTGAAAGTGTTTCGGCTGCCGGGAACCAGCCTTAGTGGTGAGTCTGTAGCCGGCGAGCACTGCTATTTGTTTAGTTTACATTCGTCGATTCACAATATGAATAACGATGGCGATGTAGCGGCTACGTTAATATCGCTTGGAATTTAGGGTTAATTTAATTAAATTTCATTATTAGAGTATGTGATTCTGTTAAAAATGATCGCATTCAATAGATTTCGGCCTAATCGGTCCCTAACACTGCTGGGCACCAGTGTATAGTTACAGCTGAGCCTGTAGCCGGCGAGCACAACTATTGTACACTATCGCTGCCCGGGAACCAGCTGAAACGTTTCCTGTAAACCACCTCCCAAGGTGGTATACGTGAAACGTTTCAGCTGAAACGTTTCAGCCCTAAAACGCCACAGCGGCGCGTTTACATGGGCAAATGTAAACCGATCTAGGCAAGTGGTTCTACCTAGGGCGTTTTAACTCGCCCGTGTAAATGCAGCTTTAGACATGGTCGTCATTCACCCCTTACTTTGGGTTGGGGTGAATACTTTAATCTACATTTTCACCATCTGCCTATAGCGACCAGACGGGATGGCAGAATGAGTTGAGCGTCCGTCTCCCATGTTGGTAGATCGTGGGATTCGAACACACGGGTTCTAACCCTGGTCGAGTCAAACCAACGACAAAGAAATTGATACTTGTCACTTCCTAGCCCGGCGCTCAGCATTATTAGGATAGAGCAAGGACTGGTTGGCTTGGTGTCAGGATAATGTGACTGAGTGGGATATATCAAGTCATGGTGATGGTGGCCTGGTCTCCCATTGGGGCGGCTCTATAAAGTCACCATGAGCGTGTACTGCCACAAGTCATTATCCTTCCTGATATGACCTTAGATGTTGCCATGATGTAAAACTCCAACAAACAACCCACCAACCATCTGCCTAGCAGGGGCCTAGCGGAAGAAACAAGAAAACACTGCTCTGCATCGCCCCCCCCCCCCTCTAAACTCCCCCGCCCCCCTTCTGGAGCCTTGGGAAAGCTCATCGCTCTTATTTTTATGACACGCCCGGGTCCCCTGGCCTGCGCTTGTTGATTTACACGGCCCAGCGCTCGACCGACGTGCTGCGCATGCGCAGTGTCTGTTTGCGCGTTCGAGTGAGCGCTGTGACACACTGCTTTACTTCTACATCGCCGGCACCATTGAGCAGCCCCAGCCGGGGCGACGCGCCCTGATCTGGGTGGACAGGGCGAGGAAGGACAGTGTTGTGTCGAGCCATTATCTGCAAACACAAAAAGGGAGGCGGAATGTCGCGCCCCCTGCCGCCGACCTTTGACCCCGACACGCCGAAAGCTGCGCATAAATAACACCAGTGATGAATGCCGAAATATGGCGCGACAGTTTCCACCACTGAATCTGTTCATGGAAAAGGAGAAGTTATTTTTCGAGGGGTAGTGGGCCTACATTAGTTGATTAAATGTGTGTGTGGGGGGGGGGGGGGGGGGGGATTTCAATCGCCGGTGTCGCAGTTTCCGCCGTCCGCTAGTTTCCACGGTATGCATCGCTTCTGCGCATGCGTCAAAATCGAACAGCATCGTCAGTAACCTTATAAATTTAATATAATGGTTTTGGTAAAGATGTTTTCTATATGTGTACCAAGCGATTTGTTTCTAGGTGGTGTGGTTTTAGAGATATTTCACTTTTTCTGTATTTTCTGTATGAAGATTGCTCACGACCATTGACAATGCCTTGAGTTTGATGGTGCGCGCAGTGCAAAACATTAGTTTTATTCAAAATTAATAGAAATCAAGAACCCTAACCTTATAAATTTAATATAATCTTTTTGGTAAAGATGTTTTCTATATGTGAACCAAGCGATTTGTTTCTAGGTGGTGTGGTTTTAGAGATATTTCACTTTTTCTGTATGAAGATTCCTCACAACCATTGACAATGCATTTGAGTGTATGCGTACCGCGGAAACTGGCGGACGGCGGAAACTGTGACACCGGCAATTGGTCTTTCGCATTACACTGCTCCTTCCCCTATCCTAGCAATGCCGAGTGCCAGGCTAGGTAGCAACCCTGATTGAACCCTGGTCGATTCAAACCGATGACCTAATAATTAATATGTGTCATTACCTAGCCTGGCGATCTGCATTACTAGGATAGGGCAAGGAGTAGTTGAATCGAAATATCCCCTGCTTAAAGCTGCATAGTCCGATGAAAACATAAAATTTTCAAAACCAAAACAATTATCTAGATTTGATTCTACATATCTAACTTAGATTATGGTACACTTATTAAACATTTGTCATCACATAGAAGGGACGACTGAGTCAATTAATAGAACCTGTTACTGCAGAAGCCTATGGTGATAGAGTTTTGGCAAGCTTGACAAAATTAATTTAGCAAGTTTGCATTTCAAATATCTCAAAAGTTAGCGATTTAAAATAAAAGTTACTTCAAACTAAAGTAAGGTAGATTATGATGAACAACCTAATATGTTTATCTCAGAAAATGAGAGAAACTCAAAACCATCGGACTATGCAACTTTAATCAACTAATCTACCCCCACCACCACCCACCCCCAATAAAATGTTACATCAGCTGTACTAAGCACTAGGACGAAGCAATGGCCCTGGTGGGTGCACATCTATTTCCAGTATCCATTAACTTTCTCCTTGATACTATGATAGAGCGGCAAACACGTGGAATAGGCTTCCACCTGTAATAGTCGAAGCTCCATCACTAAATGAACCAGCCGGGATGGCCGAATGAGTTAGAGCATCCATCTCCAATGTTGGTAGGCCATGGAATCGTGGGTTCGAACCCTGGTCGAGTCAAACCAATGACTTAAAAATTAATACTTGTCACTTCCTAGCCAGGCGCATGGCATTATTAGGATAAGGCAAGGACTTGTTGGCTTAATGTCAGGATAACGTGACTGAATGGGATATCAGGTCATGGTGCTGGTGGCCTGGTCTCCCAGTGGGGCAGCACTATAAAGTCGCCATGAGTGCGCACTGTCACAAGTTTGTACCATCCTGATATGGCCTTAGATGTTGCTAGGATGTAAAATAACAACAAACAAACCATCACTAAATGCATTGAAAACCGTGACAAACTTTTGGAGTCAGTATGAGTATAGTCGGTCCTTGGCGCATGGCCACTATAATTATGACAGGTCATATAGACAGGCCGAATCTGTTAACAATAACAGGCTATTATGCCTAAATATATAAACAGAAGAGGCTAAGTATAAGTACTATATCCATGACCAGTATCAACCTGTGACACTGACACTCAGTGACAGTAAATACTCGTCGATGCAGATTTTCTTCTTTTTCTTTATTGGATGAGAGTGTATCTATTAGACGACGTCAGCTGGTGTTGTTAATGTTCTGATGTATCGATGTAGAAAACCACTCTACATTGTCCTGCAGAGGGGTTATATTTATCAACAATGTCACTTGGCAGAATCTCAGGTTGACGCGATGTAAAGGTTGAGGGCTGCGAAATAAGGTCAGGTTCCTGTCAGCCCCCCTCTTGTACCACACTGCATTACATCTCCTCCTCACCCCCTCCCCTGCTCTCCCACTCCCCTTCCTCGCCCTCCTCCCCCTCCTCCCCCTCCTCCCCCTCTCCCCTTCCTCCCCGTCCTCCCACTTCTTCCACTCCCCTTCTTCTCCCTCCTCCCCTCCTCACACTCCCCTTCCTCCCCTTCCTCCCCTTCCTCCCCTTCCTCCCCCTTCCTCCCCTTCCCTCCCCTCTCCTCCCCCTCCTCCCCTCTCCCTCCCCCCTCCTCCCACTCCCCTTCCTCCCCCTCCTCCCCTCCTCCACTCCCCTCCCCCCTCCTCCCCCTCCTCACACTCCCCTTCCTCTCCCTCCGCCGCCTTCTTCCCCTCCCCTTACTCCCAATCCTCCCCATCCTCCCCATCCCCCCCTCCTCTCCCTCCCTTCCTCTCCCTCCTCTCCATCCTCTCCCTCCTCTCCCTGTTCCCAACCACCTCCTCCCCCTCCTCCTTCTCCCCACCCCTCCTCCATCACCCCTATCCCCTCTTGCCCCCACACCATCTTCCCCCTTCCCCTCCCCCCCCCCACCCCAATCCACCCCCTACTCCCCCTCCTCCCCCTCCTCTCCTTCCCTCCCCCCTCCCACCTTCATCCATTCCCAATACCGCCTACACAGATTTATTCAAATTCCTTCACTTTGGCTGAATAATGGATGAACTTTAAAGATGGTTTGTTGGAGATTGAACCTGATGATTATTATATATATATATATATATATATATATTATATGTACTGTATATATATATGTATACATATATATATTTTATTTTATATGTATATAATATTATATATCCATGTATATAATTTCAGCGGCACAGTGATTGAGGATAACGGCCGCTGAGGCGTGGGAAAGCAGGTGGCGCCACACAGGGAGGTCATGAGGTACCAATAGATGACATAATGAGTAGAGGTGACCAGCCGATGACTTAGCGGCTTGGGAGTAGATGGATCTTCTGGCTTATTAAACTCATGTAATGACTTATACAGCATTCATATATATGAATATGTCATGGGGGTGATGAAAATGGGAAATATTGTGCCTAGAACGGGACTCGAACCCACATTTCTTTGCATTCTGGGCCAGTGTGCTAACCATTACACCACCTAGGCTCCCTGATATCACCACACTACCCACGCCTACCTGTCTATGTGATTACTTGCCTGAGAGATCAGTGCAGCCTACTACACTCATCCCCCTGGAATTGTAAGTCTTTTAATGCTTACAATTACATACATACAGGCAATGCACTAACCCATACATACACAGGGTAGGTTCAACAACCATACAATATGTAGCTTGTACAGGATCCTGGTCATGGCACCAGTGTCATGGGGGTGATGAAAATTGAAAATATTGTGCCTAGAGCGGGACTCGAACCCACATCTCTTTGCATTCTGGGCCAGTGTGCTAACCATTACACCAGACAGGTTCCCTGATATCAACACACTACCCACGCCTAC
Source organism: Branchipolynoe longqiensis (assembly GCA_030323885.1). Lineage (NCBI taxonomy): Eukaryota > Metazoa > Annelida > Polychaeta > Phyllodocida > Polynoidae > Branchipolynoe > Branchipolynoe longqiensis. The sequence continues at coordinate 11,061,915 of CM059193.1, read as the reverse complement.
CTGTCTGTGTGGTTACTTGCGTGAGAGATCACTGCAGACCACTACAAATATATATATGACAAGCACAATTAATAGAAAGGATTGTGGAGAAGGGAGAAAAGGGTATATGAAGGAGAGTGGGGAGAAGGGGGGGGGGGGAGGCTGGTGGATGAGAGGGGAGGAGGAAGGATGGTGGGGAGTACGGGTAATGGGGCAAATTAGGGTACTCTCTGAGAGGAGAGAACAAGACACCAAGACACATTCCAATTCAGCTTCGAACACATTCCAATTCAGCTCTGAACACATTCCAATTAAGCTTCGAACACATTCCAATTCAGCTCTGAACACATTCCAATTCAGCTTCGAACACATTCCAATTCAGCTCCAAACACATTCCAATTCAGCTTCGAACACATTCCAATTCAGCTCTGAACACATAACCAATTAAGCTTCGAACACATTCCAATTCAGCTCCGAACACATTCCAATTCAGCTCCGAACACATTCCAATTCAGCTCCGAACACATTCCAATTCAGCTCCGAACACATTCCAATTCAGCTCCGAACACATTCCAATTCAGCTCCGAACACATTCCAATTCAGCTCCGAAACACATTCCGAACATTCAGCTCTGAACACATTCCAATTCAGCTCCGAACACATTCCAATTCAGCTCCGAACACATTCCAATTCAGCTCCGAACACATTCCAATTCAGCTTCGAACACATTCCAATTCAGCTCCGAACACATTCCAATTCAGCTCCGAACACATTCCAATTCAGCTCCGAACACATTCCAATTCAGCTGTGACAAATGCGCATCCTCAGGGTTGATAAGTGTTGATAGGGAAGCAACACGTGGCGACAGTGGCGACAGTGGCGACACTAGCGGACACCTGCTGGAACTTCATACTTCATTGCAGGCAGCAGCTGCTGTTACCACTTACAGATAAGGGTTGGGTTTCCACATGTTCCTCGGCCCAGGACTAATCGAGAAGGGTCCACAGCGAGGAAAGGAGCAAAAACGGGTGACCACTGGGTCATATTGAGCATACCCTTGCAGGAATAGTTTCCCATTCTTTAAGTCCTGATATTGTGTGACTTAAAGATAAGTTGATGTAGATAAATTAAAAATATACTTCAAGCACTTTAATCTGTGCAAAAGATACATATATATGTGTAACTATGTCTGAACAAGAAACTACTAAATAAATAATGGGATCTTTCCATAATTTGAGCCAATCATACCTGTTCTTTTCGATTGCAAATGGCCGGCCTTATGGGGGCCACCATTTGCAATAAAAAAGAATGGCTCTGATTGGCTGACACTGAGAACTGTTGTCAGCCAATCAGAGCTGTTCTTTTTTATTGCAAATGGCTGCCACCATGAAGGCGGCCATTTGCAATAGAAAAGAAGAGCTCTGATTGGCTGACACTGAGTTCTCGCGAGAACAAGAAGAGGAAAGTCCATTTCCGGCAAGGTCAAACGGGCTCAAACGAGTTCAACCATGGCTGGTTGGGTCGCTCCGTATAGCGCTGAATATGCTTATGGACTAATCAGCGCCAATCGCTTGGTTATTGGGGTTCTACCTCCCAGCAATATCTGAGTTTGGTTATCTGTTTGTATATATATATATGGAATATAATTTATTATAGTAATATAAACCGCATAGGAACTAATTATTATTATCATTGTTGTATATGTCACTGGATTGGGAGTCGCGTCACCACCTTGATATTGGTCATTTATTGTTATTATTCATGTACACTATATGTCTGACCCGAGTTTGTTGGAGTCGCGTGGCTACCCTAGGATCCAATGGTGCGGATCGACCTGACTGTGGTGCCACCTGCGAGTGCCCGGCAAGCTAAATTTGTGCGCTGATCCAGCACTACCGTTGTATTTTTTTCCTTTTATCAGTAAAAGCACCATTCCTTTTGCCAGATGTCCAAAAATAAATAGGACGCAGCCCAACATGTTTTGTTTCTCTTTATTATTTGCCGTAGCGAACTTTATATATATATATATGTATATATATATATATATATATATATATATACAGGATATATATGTGATGTAAAATGCATTATACGAGTATAAATGCAAGAGTAACATGCACACCATATATTTCCTAGGTGCATATTGGTGGAGTGCCCCCCCCCCTCCCGGCTGTGGGGTAAATTGCCGGGTGAGTGCTCCCCTCGCATCACACACTGGAGGAAATGTATATATGCATATAACTCTGTAGCACTTGTATCCTTATTAGGAATCATTTCCATGACATATTTGTAAACATCCCAAGTAATCTCCTGACTTCTTAAAGTTGCGTAGTCCGATGGTTTTGAATTTCTGTATTTTTTCTGAGATAAATATATTAGATCGATCACTAGCATCTACTTTACATTAGTTCAAAGTTACTTTTATTTTAAATGGTAAACTTTTGACATATTTTGTGTCCAAACATGGAAAATTAGTTTTGACACGCTTGCCAAAACTCTGACACCATAGACTTCTGCAGTAACATGTTCTGTTAAATTGACTTAGTATTGCCTTCTACGCAGAAACAAATGCTTAATAAGTGCATCAGTATCTAAGTTAGATATGTAAAATCAAATCTAGATAATTGGTTTGGTTTTGAAAATTTCATATTTCATCAGACGATGCAGCTTTAATCTTGATGTTATTGTTAAACTATCAGATTGCTTAAATACTTTCCTAGTTGTCTATCATTAATTTAGAGTCTACAAGCATTTGGGTGAACACGCAGGAAGATAACTCATGGAATGCAAACTAAAAACACATTCAAATTCGATGTTTTTTAAAGCGCCATCATGAGTGCACACAGTCACAAGTCGCTACCCATTCCGGGTATAACCTGAGATGTTGTTAGGATGCGAAACGCCAATTAGGCACTGACTCCTGTTGACGCTGCTGAGGACTGAGACAGGTGCCTGACAGCTGATAAGGATGTGGAGGAGGCAAGGTCAAACATCTCACTTCAACTTCAAGGTCACCCAAGGCTCAGACGAATGAGTTGAGCGTCTGCCCCCCCCCCCCCCCCCCCGTTTTTGGTAGATTGTGGGATTCGAACCCACAGGTTTAACCCTGGTCGGGTCAAACCAATGACTTAAAAATTGATACTCGTCGCTTCCTAGCCACACGCTCGACATTATTAGGATAGGGCAAGGATTGGTTAGCCCAGTGTCAGGATATTGTGACTCTCTGGGATATCGGGTAATGGTGCTGGTGGCCTAGTCTCCCAGTGAGGCAACACTATAAAGACGTTATGAGTGCGAACTGTCACAAGTCGGTACCCTTCCTGGTATGACCCTAGATGTTGCCAGGACGTAAAACTCCAGCAACCAAGCAACCAACTGATAGTGTAAGAAGTATGGAAATGGTAGACTGTTAAGACTAGGAGGAGTGACTGTTTATTCTTATATTTACCAAACAGTGTCAGAAGTCAGTGCCCATCTTTATATGACCTTTGATGTTGCCAGGACGTAAAATTCCAACAACCCACCCACCAACTGTTGCCAGGATGCAAAACCCCAACAAGTAACAAATCATTAGGTTCCTTTCCGGCTGAGATCATCACATGTGGGGTGGGGGAGGGGGGGGGGCAGTCGCATAGGTTTTTATTTAAAGTGGTATTGTCCGATAGAAGCATCAAATTTTTAAAGCAAAATATTTCTCCAGATTTAAACTTAGATATCTAACTTAGATATTGGTGCACATCTTAAATATGTGTTACTATATAAAAGGGTTATATCAATTTAATTGAACTTCTTCCTGTTGAAGCCTTTGGGATCAGAATTTTGACAAGCACACCAAAATTAATCTTGCATGTTTACACTGCTGATATCTCCAAAGTTAGTAATTTTAAATCATTCTTATTTCAAACTATAGTATTTGTGGTGTTCTCTGTGGCAGAGTGGTTAGAGTGTCTGACTTTTTTCTAGGTCTTACTCCTAACAGACTGCCTAATCTGAAGGTCAGTGGTTCGATTCCCTGGGCCCCCACCTCTGTCAATTTGGATTTCCACCGATGTGTATAACTTAGAGCGTCATCAAAGGCCAGTTGCTCTCATACCATGTGGTGTGGGAGGTTAAAAATCCCTTGGGTCGGTAAAAGTGAGGCTCGGGCTTTCTATCGACAAACTGTCTAATGGTGAAAACAAGTCTATTCAGACTTATCCATGATAGGCAGTATAAATCTTGTTTTTTTTAAACAAAAAAAAGTATGGTAGATTATAACAATCAACCTACTATATTTATGTTAGAAAATGACAAAAATCCAAAACCATCGACCTAATGCAACTTTAAATGGGAGTTGGAAAGAAAAAAACAAATAGAAATGTTTACAAGTAGGAAGGGACTTAGTTGAAGTGCATCGAGGTGACATCTCCTCATGAGATCTTGTTGAATTGGCTGAGTAGAGTTTCAGCCCCTCACTCTCTGCCACCTAGAAACACAGAATTGCACTAAGAAAAAAGCACGACAAAAAAAAGAAGCATGACACAAGAAGCAAAGTGTACACATGCATTGGGCTTCCTAACTTGAAAGCACTTCAAATTTAAAAACGATGAAAGTTCCCCTTCAAATAAACCCTCTTGGATCCTTTCCTTTTTCTTTTTTTTCATGTGTTTTAAAGCCTTATTGGTTTCAAATTCTTTTGGCTGAAAATGTTTATTCTTAAAGGTTGTGAGAAGTGAGGTAAGTATATGTATTGCTATATGGGTCTGGAGGTATTGCAGGTTTTACAATACCTCAGAGAGTTTGACGCCCTGCCCTGCAGAGTTGTAAACCACTGCCTTGTGGTAAGGGTTCTTGACAGAACCGAAGGCTAAGGGAGCAAACCCTAAACAGAAAACCATGTCACTCTGGCAGCATTAAGGGCAGTTGATGTATGGAACTCCCAACATCTCCCGACCAGCCACTGCAGGGACAAATAGTTTTGTGCCTGTCTGGACATGTTATTGCCGGTGTGAAACCTCTATTTGCTCCCCGAGAGAGTGCCGCTGGTAACTTGCAAAAGCCAGCAGCACTTCAACACTTTTGCAGGCAGCTTTCATGAAATGTATAAACGCACAAAACACAATAAATGGAGAGCAGCAGTCAAGTAATGAAAGCAGTCTTTGTCACATCGCGACCGACAGCATGATGATGATGATGGTATAAGCACGTCTCAATTGAGGGGTTTTTGTTGTTCAAGTGATGCTAATGAATATCTATAATACCTTTTGATTAAATTTTCACCCACCCTCTCCCCCGAGAGTGAGTGTAAATAATGACATTGTCTAAGTGCTAGCAAACACATCTTTGGTATGAATCAACTATAAACAAGCTATGAAGGTCTTTGTTCCAGTGCACAGTATTTGACGTGTGTGGGCATAGAGTTGGGGAACTGGGAGAGAATGACAAATAAAAACAAGATGGTGGGCACTGAATGCTCTTGATTCGACTTTTTAAATTCATTAATCTACATGATTTCATCAGTTTTATCACTCCAAACGTAGCAGGCTATGAAAGATAAGTATTTGAAGAATGTTAGCATATTCGATTGCAAATTCATGCAGTTATATCCATTACCCATCCTTTTGACACCTTTTCTATAATGTTGTTTAGTAGCGCTGTCACAAGGCTGTGGAAGTCAATTAAAGAACTCTCGGTTGTTGGTAGTTCCATTTAAAGTCGCTGGGTATACTTCACCCAGATACAAACGAATCCAGCATCAAAAGCTCTCCAAACATACCTTTGCTTAGTTTGTTCAGTTCATGCGAGTTGAGGTCTGTGATGTATCAATGACATCATAGGTGGGATTCCCTCATCACATGATCTAGAGGGGTTCTGCACACTCAGGGGAAGCCATGGCAACCACCAAGATGGCAGACACAGAAAGCTCTCAATTCAACTTTTAAAGTGTTAGATTGCAATTTCTAACATTTATTTCTCTATATGGTTGTCTAAAAGTGTCAGTGCTGCTGGACTAAATAAAACACAACAAAAGCAACCAATGTCAGCACTCTCCCCCCACCATATGTAGTTGCATAAACTGAAAACCGGCAAACGCATGCTTGGAGAGCATTTAGTGAAATAAAAATAGTGAAATAGTGAATGGTAGACAGGAAGTGTGAACACTTATTTGTCTCTCAATTTTGCTTGAGTGCAAGTAAATATGCAACACAAGGAATAATTAGTAGCATGTGGTGAATAAGGGGTCAAATTTCCCTGGATCATCAGCCCATGCTTTTTCTAATCTGTTCTTGAATGAATTTATTGACTCAGCATCAATAACATTTTGTGGGAGAGTGTTCCATATATTTATGATCCTGTTTGGGAAACTGTGTTGCCTTAACTTTGAAATGGCTCTGGGTTTTACTAGTTTGAGAGTATGGCCCCAACTGCCTTCTCTTTTATTCAAGGTGAAAAATTGGTTCATATCTATTTCATCAAAACCTTTCATAATTTTAAATACTTCAATTATGTCACTTCTTTTCCTTCTGTAGGAAAGGGTAGGAAGTTTCAATTTGACGGAGTATGGGTCTTCTCTCAGCGACCTATACCTGGTCCCTTTAATGGTTTGGTCCATGAGGCTAAGCTGATAGAATCAGGGTTTGGTGGTTCCCATACTGAACATAATGGAGTGGAGATGTCTGTCACTGCTACAACAGAAAGAAACACCGATGTGGGGTGTTGTCATTGACAAGTAAACACCGTTGTTGGCCTCATCACATGGATCATTGTTTGATGGGTTTTTTATTCAGATTTTTGTTAATGGTGGCGTGAACATGTGGTTGGCCTACTCCATATTTAATATATAGACACACATATATATATATTAACTTAGGATATATGAAATTCATATATATATATATGTATTTAAATAGGCCTATATATATATCGATATATAAATCGACAAAATACTAGACACATGTATGTGTCTATTATTTTGTCGATTTATATATCTATATATATAGGCCTATTTAGATATACAAGGATATATACAGTAAATATATATAGTTATATAGTTAATATATATATTTGATCGGGTTTGCCTACTACTACACTAACTACTACTACACTACTAGTGTAGTAGTAGTTAGTGTTGTCATCATCATCATCATCATCCCCTAACCTCAGTTTTCTCCAATTTCATGAAATATCAGTTCTGCATATTTCTCTACAACAGTATTGAATATTCGGGTTTGAAATATAATCATAAGCTTGTTGGCCTTTTGAGTGAACAATTTGTCGTCTCGGATGTCAAGGTGGCTCTGACAGGACGTGGCACTGTCACTGTCACTGACACATGTCATATTGACAGTAGCCAAGCCTGTTCAGGTCGTGGAGCAGGCTAGAGCGTTTGGCCACGCAAAGCTGACTCCCATCATCAAAGAAATTCTTTCCTCTTTTACTTTTTGTTCCTTCATTTTTTTAATTAAAAAAAAAATTATCTCTGTCTTTACCAATATCCAGAACGTGGCAAACTTCAGAATTTTGCCTGCAGTTGTATGCTGCCATGAGGATGAGCATATTAATTTGGATCAGCGGGCACAACAAAGCAGATGGGAAGGTCAAATGAGTAGAGTGCCTGGGAAGATTTGAACTCCTGTTTGAACCCTAGCCGAGTCAAACTAATGACCTAAATATCTATACTTTTCGCTACCTATCCTGGCATATGGCATTACTAGGATATGGCAAGAAGGTGTGGAATGACGAAGAAGACCAATTGTCTGCGGTTGAAATTTCCCCTGCTTAATCAATTATTGTGTGCGACTCTCGGGGTCATGAGTTCGATCCCCTCCTTATCCAAAATAAACAAACAAAATAAATCAATCAATTTAAAGAATAACAATTAAAATAAAAACACTACTTTCGGGTTTAGTCTCAGTCGGCGTGTTTGCAGATGTTGAGAAGTTTATGCTACTCGGTTTGAAGGATGTGAAAATGTCTTTTTGTTTTCTTCTGAGAGTTGACTGATTGAAGTGTGTGCATTCATATCCAAGGCTAGTAATACGAACTCGCCACACTCCAGTCTAACTGGATGGCATACCCGAGTGTGTATGGCGCCCGTTCCCCGTCCGATAAGGCGTGGAACCGATCCCGGTGTCGCGGTTTCAGTTCTCAACCAGTTTCAGTTCTCAACATCGCTTCTGTGCATGCGTGTAGATCTCAATGCAACAAATTCAACATGGCCTCTATGGGTGTTTGCCAACTTGTGTGTTTCATTTAACAACAGACGGTCAGTATATGAGGTTTTAAGGGTTTTAGAGCGATTTACACATTAGAAATCACCACACACACACATCAACAGTAAAAGCAAAGTTGTCACTCGAATCCACGCATGCGCAGAAGCGACAGTTAAGAACTGAAACTGGTTGAGAACTGAAACCGCGACACCGGCCAGGTCAGTCCGATGACCTACAAATCTGGTATGTGGTACCTGTTGCCATCTTACTTGGTGCATGGCATTACTAGGATAGTGCATGGCCCAGTTGGCCCAGGCAAGATCCTGCAGGCAATTGGACCACACAAAGATCTGACAATCGTAAAGACACAAACTGTAGTGCTGTGACCATATTTCCCGTTCATCGGGTCTGGCCGAAACCATCTTGCAATATACATAATGAAAGGGAGAAGGAAACAAGGCGGGAAAAGGAAGAGGTGGGAAGATAATGTCACGGAATGGACAGGACTGGAGTTTGGCAAGTTTCAGAAGGCAGCGGAGAACAGGGAAAGTTGGAGAAAACTGATTCTAACGTCATTTGTGGTGCCCAACTGACCCTTGGGGTTAACGGATTGATGATGATGATGATGATGATGATGATGATGATGGTTTCTTGCGCCCGAGAAGGGATGTCTGCATGTATAGCAGTTTCAAAACCAAAATAATTATCTAGATTTGATTCTACATATCTAACTTAGATACTGGTGCACTTATTAAACATTTGTCACAACACACACGGGAATACGGAGGCAATTTAATAGAATCTGGTACTGCAAAAGCCTATGGTGTCAGAGTTTTTACATGCTTGCGAACATTAATTTTGCATGTTTGCACCTCAAATATCTCAAAGGTTAGCCATTTCAGATAAAAGTTATTTCAAGGTAAAATAAAAAATCAAACTAATATCTCAGAAAATGACAGAAACTCAAAACCATCGGACTATGCAAGTTAAAACAGGGTTGTCATTTATGTCTACTCTGGATAGAGGTGATTTTTCTTTTGTAAAGCTGCATAGTCCGATGAAATATCAAATTTGCAAAACCAAAGCAATTATCTAGATTTGGTTTGACATATCTAACTTAGATACTGATGCAGTTATTAAGCATTTGTTTCTGTGTAGAAGGCAATACTGAGTCAATTTAACAGAACCTGTTACTGCAGAAGTCTATGGTGTCAGAGTTTTGGCAAGCTTGCCAGAACTAATTTTCCATGTTTGTACTCAAAATATCTAAAAAGTTAACCATTTATAATAAAAGTAACTTTGAACTAATGTAAAGTAGATACTAGTGATCGATCTAATATATTTATCTCAGAAAAAATACAGAAATTCAAAACCATCGGAGAATGCAACTTTAATCTAGGATACCACTTGCCTGAGTAGTTCCACCAGTTCCCGGAACTGGCGCTGCCTCCTCTGGTAATCAGTTCCGCAGAACTGTAGCAGCGAATGCTCCCTCCCCCCCCCCCCGCCCCCATGCTCGCCCCCCCCCCCCAAACTTTCCTTGTTCACCTGATATTACCGCAAACAGCACGTCACCTCAGCAGGGCAGCACTATGAAACCAGCAAGAGCGTACATTTTGATTCGATTGAATGTGGGATCGAACTCATGAATTGAATTTGATTCGATTGAATTCGATTGATTGATTGAATGTGGGATCGAACTCATGACGCCGAGGGGCGGACACCCCAACCGCCTAGTTTGTGGGAGTTACCGGCTCCGGCTGCCACACTTTTTCCCATCGAAATATAAACACAAACGTCACATCAGATTTGGTGGTTGCTAGGTGCAGTTTGTCTGGTTACTGGGCCATCTACCCTGTCGTCTTGGTTTCCATGGAAAATCAGAGACGCACTCCTTATTTAGTATAGGCCTACGGAAGACACTACCTCTACCGGGTCTGTATCGAGGCTTTGAATGTGACATCACAGACCATGTGATTCTGCTTAGCCGCCAATTTCCTGTGTGCATGGTTGAAAACGTCGCCTGGTGTAGATGACGTCACTGTTCTTTCTTATTCCTATCATTGATTGAATGATTGATTGAATGATTGATTGATTGATTGATGATGGTTTCAGTCGACAATATGTCAGTAGCAAATACTCACGGCGAAAGGTTAGTGGTATCTACTCTGTCAGTCTTGTGAATCACTAGATAAAGGATTCACCCGGTACTCGCAGTCACAGTACACGGGTGAATACCAACCCTATATAAAAACGGTCGAAAAAGCGGGTTAATGAATTGAGAGCCTAATTTCACAATCTAAGAAGCAACAATTATTCTTTACATATGTCTTATTGATAGCCCGCTACCTTTGAGTTGATAAATATAATATAATATCTAGTTTAATAAGATTTAAAAGTGAAATCGACGGGGTTCTGTGGCCGCCATCTTGTCTCTTTGCATTCTCTCCCATTTCACCAACTCTGTGCCTATATGGGTAGCCATTTGATACTGGAGCCACAGTTTCTACTTCATGTTCCATACTAAACCTATTTTTGCCCGTATTTACACTACGTTGTCCTTCACCTGTGTACTACAAGTACCGGGTGAATCTTTTATCTAGTGAATCACATACTATTCCCTTCTACGCAGCAACAGCTTCTTAATAAGTTTGCCAGTATCTAAGATATATACATATACTTAAAGTTGCATAGTCCGATGGTTTTGGGGTCTATGAGATTTTCTGAGATAAATACATTAGGTTGATCGTTATAATGTACCTTACTTTAGCTTGAAGCAACTTTTATTTCAAGTGGGTAACTTTTGAGATATTTGAAATGCAACCATGCTAAATTAATTTTGGCAAGCTTGCCAAAACTCTGACACCATAGCCCTCTACAGTAACAGGTTCTATTCGATTGCCTCACTATTCCCATCTGTGTGGTGACAAATGTTTACTAAGTGCACCAGTATCGAAGGTAGATATGTAGAATCCAATTTAGATAATTATTTTGGTTTTGAAAATTTGATGTTGTCATCGGACTATGCAGCTTTAAATCTAGGCAAGTGTTACTTTGTATCCCTCATTCTACGCAGCAACACATGCTTAATAAGCGCACCAGTATCTAAGTTAGGGTAAGTATATCATTCTATACAACAACACGTGCTTAATAAAGAGGAAAGTTTGCTTTATTTAACGACGCCTCTAGAGCGCTTTGATTTTTATCATCGGTTATTGGACGTCAAACATTATGGTCATTCTGACATATTTCTTTGGGGGAAACCTGCTTTCCGATAAGCAGCATGGGGTCTTTTATATGCACTTTCCCACAGGCAGGACAGCACATGCCACAGCCTTTGATCAACCAGTTGTGGACCACTGGTTGCATAATAGGTTTAGCAGTTTCAAAGAGACATACGTAGAATTAAATCTAGGTAAGGGGTACTTAGTCTCCCCATCAATACAACATGTGCTTAATAAGTGCACCAGTATCTAAGACAGGTACATCAAATCATATTTAGATAATTGTTATAGTTAGTATTCATTTTAATCCAACAACACATGCTTAATAAGTGCACCAGTATCTAAGACAGATACATCAAATCAAATTTAGATAATTGTTATAGTTAGTATTCATTTTAATCCAACAACACGCGCTTAATAAGTGCACCAGTATCTAAGACAGATACATCAAATCAAATATAGATAATTGTTATAGTTAGTATTCATTTTAATCCAACAACACATGCTTAATAAGTGCACCAGTATCTAAGACAGATACATTAAATCAAATATAGATAATTGTTATAGTTAGTATTCATTTTAATCCAACAACACATGCTTAATAAGTGCACCAGTATCTAAGACAGATACATCAAATCAAATTTAGATAATTGTTATAGTTAGTATTCATTTTAATCCAACAACATGTACGTAATAAGTGCACCAGTATCTAAGACAGATACACCAAATCAAATTTAGATAATTGTTATAGTTAGTATTCATTTTAATCCAACAACACGTGCTTAATAAGTGCACAAGTATCTAAGTTAGATACATAGAATCAAATTTAGATAACTGTTTTGGTTTGGGAAATGTGATGCTTTAATCGCACTATGCAGCTTTAACCCTATGACTTTATGCAGCCACCAGCCTGGGTCACATAGCCGTTAGTGGACGTAGGATAGATTAACGTGGGTCAAATGTGGTGTAAGTTTGTTAAACTACATTGAAATACATTAAGGTACGGCAGGTTTTTGTTTGATGAGCCACCGAATGATACGGTTAAATATGTTATGGCACGGACGCCGGTACGTTCAACTACATTCAACTAAGTTCAACTACTTTCAACTACCTTAGCCTCCACTACGTTCAACTATGTTCAACTACGTCCACTAATGGCTATGTGACCACGGCATGCGCAACATGGAACAACCATGGTTTTGTGTGGGTCAAAGTACGCTTCAGTACGCTAGAGTACGCTGGAGTACAATAAGAGGTATGTTATATACTACGTTAGACTTCGCCACAGTATGTTAGCATCATGGATGCAAATTCAGCCTCTAACATACCGCTCTTTTGAACATGTCCAAAAATTTAATCGGAGATCATGGCTCACCCACCATTCAACTACGTTCAACTACTTTCAACTACATGAGTCTCCACTACGTTCACCTACATCCACTAACGGCTATGTGACCAGGGCTTCAGACTGTTATTGTCCACATTGTGTGGTAAGTAAACAGCATTGTTGCTGGTATAGGTTCAAGTGATGGTTGACCCCTTCTCCCCTCCTAACCCCCCCCCCCCCACACACACACGCCCCCCCCCTCCTGTGCAGCTTAGTGCAGATAGCAACGCCCCCTGAAAGGTCATTTCAGCCCTTTAAGGACAGGGCTGGTGCCCTTCTGGTGGAGTAATTGCCGGCGTCTAATTTGCGCGTTGACGTACGTATTACCCACTGTGCACTTCGTGAACCATAGTGCACAATGTTACTAAAGTTTCACCGACCATTTCAGCCACGTCTCGGGTGTCACTAACAACACACCGCTACTTCTGTTGTATTCCGCTTATCTATTTGTCTGGTACCTTGGCGGTAGCCTTTCTTCTGAGCATTAATCAAATACTGAAGGTTTATACACCTCTCTAAATCAACCGGACCATGGGACCGGCTCTAAATGGTCCACTTAGTGAGGTGGTCGGATTAGGGAGTTCTTTTAAAAGTGTTATTGTTACAATGGTATTATTGTATGGGCGATCGTTTGGGACGTGAATAAAGTGATCAATATAGGGGAGTGCTCGGTCCGTGGAGGTGGTCGGTTTGAGAGGTTTTACTGTAGTTTGTTTGTTGGGGTTTTACGTCTTTACAACATCTAAAGTCATATCAGGAAAGATACCGACTTAATAACAGTGCACACTCATGGCGACTTAATAGTGCTTCCTCATTGGGATACCACACTTTTAGCCCCATGACCTAATTTCCCACTCGGTCAAATTATCCCGACGCTGAGCTAACCAGTCCTTTCTCCTATCCTATTAATGCCGAGCACCAGGCTAGGTAGGGATACAAATCAATTTTGTAAGTCATTGTTCGACTCGGCTGCTGGGATTCGGATTCCCGACGAACTCCCGACCTTCCGCACAGGAAGTCCGCACTCTAACCGATTCGGCTACCTACTGCCGGTAATTTAGTAGTAGTAGCATATTGTTAGTAAATGATATCGAGGTGTGAACTTTGCACCCTTTGTGTCAAGGTCCCGGAGCTGTCAAAGGCCCTTCTCAGGGACAGGGCCCGACGCCCAGACACGCTAACTGGCAATAAATCCATCAGTGACATTGATACTTGCTTCTGACAGGCGATTCCCCGAACAACCTTGACCCCAGGTAGCGCCCCCTGTGGTAGTGTGTGTGGTGGGGGGAGGTGTACTAACAAATCTCACTGGTTGGTTGGTTAGTTGTTGGGAGTTTTACATCCGGACAACATCTAAGGTCATATCAGGACGGGTACCGACTTGTGACAGTACGCACTCATTGCGATTTTATAGTGCTGCCCCACTGGGAAATCAGGCCACAGGCACCATGACCCAAAGTCCCACTCAGTCACATTATCCTGACACTGAGCTAACCAGTCCTTGCCCTATCCTATTAATGCTGAGCGCCAGGCTAGGCAGTCACAAGTAGCAATTTGTAAGTCATTAATTTGACTCGACTGGGAACCAAACTTCTGATCTCCCGCACGCGGCATCCGAGCTCTACCGATTCGGCCACCACGCCCAGACAAATCTCATTGGTAAATAAATAGCCGGACGCGGTGACCGAATCGGGAGAGCGCAGTCTTCCCGTGCGGAAGGTCGGGCTCCCCCCTTCCCATGGCTTGTATGGGATCGCTCTAGAAGATGGCGCCACTAGCGGAATAATAATAATAATCGGCAAACGCTCTCCTCTCACCGTAAAGAAAAATGACTTATTTTGTAGAGATGCGAGAGCAAACGCGGTTAGATGTACATTATGAATATATATCTTAAATATGTGTTATCTGATATTCACATATTTGTAGTCTGATAATACAGTGAAGCCCTCTTATAACACACCCTGATTTAATGCGAATTTGGATATAACGCGATGATTCATTGCACCCAAAATTGTTTAATTCAAAGGTAATTCAATAGACTGAACCCCAATTTAGCGTGACCCCGACTTTTTCGCGATGGCATTATATGGATCATTCGACTGCATTTGGAAATGCTCAAGATATTATGGTTCGCTATTATATACATGTATATACAGTCTACTCTGTCAAGACGGCCTCTGTCAATAAGGGCGTGATCGATTAATCAACTCGGGTCACCTGAGCCACTTTTTGGTGCATGCGCACATCCTACAGACTCGGGTTGAATAAACCAATACGCTCGGGGTGGACAAAATGGTGGCTTAATCTGAAACTTAATTTTTTTTTTAATAACCGATAGAAGTACAGCAAAATACGAGTTAAAGTATTTTATGATTGTAGAAGCTGAAAATCTGGGTTATTAAAAAAAAAAAGCATTAAAACAACACGTAGGAGGGGTACCGGTAGTTGTTATCCTACAGGTACCAGCACAGATGTGATGTCATCGCTCCTAGCAAACCCTAGCAAAGAGTTGGGTTACTGGGGTCGGATCGTTTTGCACACGGCGCTTGTATTTCTCGACTCCACTCCAGGTGTTCGATTTGAAATTCTGATGACTCGGGTGACCCGAGTCGCCCGGGTAGTGTTAATCGATTACGGCCACAGGAATCTCTGTCAATAATGGCAAAAAGTGCTGGTCCCGTCATGGCAGCCCTTTAATTTAATAGCATTGCCTCTGTGTCTAATGGACAACTGTCTGATGCGGACGAGCCATTTATCACCTATTTGATCAATATTCTCTGTCAATAACTGTTTCGCAACTGGTATTTTTCACTGAGATATATTTAAAATAATAATCTTCTATCTGCTTTGCTATCATGCAGTTACACAGCTTCAGTCCTCATTATCTTGAAAGCACCATTTTGTCAGATAGAACCTTTTCATTGTAAGCTCGCGATATTTGAAGTGCAAATATGCTAAATTAATTTGTCAACCATGCCAAAACCCTGACACCAGAGTTCAGTCAGCTCTTGTTAATCCGACACTGGTTACTCTGACAAGTTTGCTTACCGACACGATTTCAGGTGCAACAGATTTCCCCAATGTTAATCAATGCTGATTACTGGGCTTAATCCGACACTCGCTTTCCAACACTGACACTGCTTTGTTGTAACAAACATGCCTCACCATCATCATCATCATCATGCTGTCGGTCGCGATGCGACAAAGACTGCTTTCATTACTTGACTGCCGCTCTCCATTTAGCTCTCTGCTGTGAGAGTGATGTCCATGAGTCAGTCCATTTCATGAAAGCTGCCTGCAAAAGTGTTGAAGTGCTGCTGGCTTTTGCAAAAGTTACCAGCGGCACTCTCTCGGGGAGCAAATAGAGGTTTCATGCATGAAGACGGAGGTGCTGTACCAACCCAACTCTACAAGAACCCGAAAGGAGGATATCATGGTTGACAGAAACAAGCTGAACTCTGTTCCAGAATTCACCTACCTTGGAAGCGCTATATCAAGTGATGGACACATTGATGCTGAAATACAGAGGAGGATGGCCAAGGCTAGCGCATCTTTCGGACGACTATGCCAGAGACTCTGGAACAACCACCATGTGTCCATGCAGGTTAAAGGCAAGATCTACCGCGCAATCGTGCTATCCACCCTACTATATGGAGCCGAGGCCTGGGCAGTTTGTTTGTTTGTTGTTGTTTTATGTCCTAGCAACATCTAAGGTCATATCAGCACGGGGCCTGGACAGTGTACAGACAACAGGTTTATAGCATGCATATAGCTCTGGTTAATCCAACACCTGAAATCCATCAAACATGAATTAGCGCTAATATCCAAGATTTAGACTGATGTGTAAGAGACACATCACAACGCTTACTCAACATATGGACAATCTACAACACTATTCTCACAACCAGTCCAGTGTGTCGAAGTTTTTAAATATCAAATAATGTTAGTGTGAATGATTGATATGCATGTTTATCTTTAATAAATGTATATAAGTGTAGTAGTCTGTACATGAGCTCCACTACCACATGGTGGCAGCAGACACTACACTGCACACCTACGCAGTTACACTGAACTGCGCGAGGTGGCAGCACGCTAGCCAGTGGGCAGGGCCCCAACTGGGCTGCCCTCTACTGCGTGTGGCTAGCACACCCCCCACCCACCTATAGAGGCGATGTGGGACCTAGCTAGTTAGGGGGTGGGTCAGTTGACTGTTGACTGTTGACGCTGTGGAGAGCTGATAGGTTTTGTAATAAACCAGTTGAAACGTACTGTTACTCAATCTTGACATTCTTCCGTGAGTGTGTGGCAGTGTGAAAGACCCTGGACTATCACATATGTTACTTAGGTATTATTCAGTCACACATAGGCCTATACAGGCTTATAAAAAAATATCACAACCGACCACGAAATAGTCTAAATTGGTTAATCCGATAATTTGCTATCTGACATTATTTGGCGTGTGATAAAATAGATATATTAAATTGACTCAGTATGCCCTTGTATGTGGCAACAAATGCTTAATAACTGTATCAGTATCTAAGTTAGATATGTAGAATCAAATCCAGGTGAGTGTTGTTTTGATTTGTTAAAGTATATGCTTAATCGGAGTATGCGGCTTTAAGAAATCATGGGTTTTATGGTATGAGATATTGTAGGGGCGAATACCGTGTGTAATCGACACCATTTGTGGAAAGTTAATGAAAACATTGTTAACCCCAAAAATAACGGGGGGTTTGCTGGGTACGACCACCCGAGTACTTATAATAACAAATCAATGTGTGCCCGACATGGTGTGGCCTCCTTGTTCAGCATCTGGGGGGTTGTGAATCACCCCCCAAAGCAAATAAAGGGTGCATTCCTTAAGCTAAGATTCCTTACACGCGGTATGCGGCATGCGGTATGCGAATGCGAATGCGGCAAAAAATCGAAACGCCTTGAAGTCAATGGACTACAACCCTTACACGCGGTATGCAAATGCAAATGCGAATGCGAATGCGAATGCGACAACTCGATCGGTCCCTGCAGCGATCGGTGCGGCATGCGGCATGCGGCATGCGGTACGTGAATAGAAACGTGAGTCGCACTTTCCCATTAGGTTTACACTGGGAGAGGCGACTGGTCATTACAGAACTGTCACACACAGGGGTGCGAAGTGGAAACATATGGTAGTGCTAGTGGGGGGTAGACACTTGCCGCTTACCGTGTAGAAGGAATCCTCCCATTCGCATACCGCATACCGCATACCACATGCCGCATGCCGCATGCCGCATACCGTGTAGAAGGAATCTTAGCTTTACACGCGTAGTGCGTAATGCGAATGCGAATGCGACAAAAAATCGAAACGCCTTGAAACCTATGAGCTACATTCCTTACACGCGTAATGTGAATGCGAATGCGAATGCGAATGCGAATGCGAATGTGAATGCGAATGCGAATGCGAATGCATTTTCCCGATCGGTCCATGTAGCGATCGGTGCGTAATGCGTTATGCGTCAAGCTGGTTGTGAATAGAAACCTGAGTCTGATGTGTCCATTAGTTTAACACTAGGAGAGGCGACTGAGCATTACGGAACGGTCACGCACAAGGCTTCTGAGTGGAAACATATGGTAGTGGTGGTGGTGGGGGTTCGGGATGGGTTCGGGTTGGTAAAAATCCTACCAGAACCACGAAAATATGAATACTTATCTATAATTTGGTTATAATAAAGGTAGGAACCCCCATGTGACGTACAAAAAGTTACATAGATATAAATGCAATACTTGGTCATATACAGAGCAGTATGGAGAATAATTGTTTATTTTTATTTTTTAAATATAGCCAGTCGCGTGCCGCATAATGCATTACGCATAACGTGTGTAAGGAATGATGGCATGCGCATACCGCATAATGCATGACGCATAACGCATTACGCATAACGCGTGTAAGGAATGCCCGCTTTAGCACCAAGTCTTTTTTTTTGTGTGTGTAAAGTGAGCTTAAATTTCAGTGTTGATGCACCACGGGTCACGTGGTCGTGGGACGTTTTACAACAGCTATCAGGTGACCACTTGTATATATGTATATATATATGTACATAATTTATATATACATATACATAGGCATATATATATATATATATATATATGTCTATGTGTATGTATATATGTATATATATGTATATATAATGTATATATATGTATATCTTCTTCTTTTTTTCTTTCTTTTTTTTCTCTTTTTTTTTTGTACCCGACGGGATGGCCGAATGAGTTAGAGCGTCCGTCTCCCGTGTTGGTAGATCGTGGGGTCGTGGGTTCGAATCCCGATCGAGTCAAACCGGTGACTTAAAAATTTATACTTGTTGCTTCCTAGCCTGGCACTCGGCATTATTAGGATAGGGCAAGGACTGGTTGGCTCAGTGTCAGGATAATGTGACTGAGTGGGATATCAGGTCATGGTGCTGGTGCCCTGGTCGTCCAGTGGGGCAGCACTATAAAGTCGCCATGAGTGCGCACTGTCACAAGTCAGTACCCGTCCTGATATGACCTTAGATGTTGCTAGGACGTAAAACAACAACAAACAAACAAATATTTTGTTTGTACATTAGTTGGTTAAACAGGGTAAATTTCAAACGCGGATGATTGGTCTTCCTCATTCCACTGCTCCTTGCCCTATCTTAACAATGCCGAGCACCAGGCTAGGAAACGACAAGTATCAATTTTTAAGCCATTGGTTTGACTCGACCAGGGTTCGAACCCACGATCCCCCGATCTACCAACACGGGAGACGGACACTCTAACTCATTCGGACATCACGTATGTATATATATGTATATGTAGTAGTGTGCACGGACGTCTCAGGCAGGTGACCACATAGACAGGTAGGAATGGGTAGTGTGTTGATATCAGGGAGCCTAGGTGGTGTAATGGTTAGCACACTGGCCTGAAATGCAAAGAGATGTGGGTTCGAGTCCAGGCATAGGTCTCTAGGCACGGTATTTCCAATTTTCATCACCCCATGACACTGGTGCTGTGACCAGTTATGCGCTGTATGGTTGTTGAACTTACCCTATGTATGTATGTGTAAGTGCATTGCCTGTATGTATGTAATTGTAAGTCATCATCATCATGCTGTCGGTCGCGATGCGACAAAGACTGCTTTCATTACTTGACTGCCGCTCTCCATTTAGCTCTCTGCTGTGAGAGTTGCGTCCATGAGTCGGTCTTAATGTCTCTCAGCTTCAGGTTTCTCTTGATGGTATCTTTGAACCGGAGACGGGGGAGCCCTCTCTTTCTGTAGCCAGAAGACAGTTGAGAATAGAGGATCTGCTTTGGTAGCCTGTCTGATGACATCCTCATGAGGTGTCCAGTCCACCTGAGATTCTTTTTGATCAGAAGATCTTCCATAGAGGGCAGCCCCATCCGTTCAAGTATTTCCTTATTCGTCACTTTGTCCTTCCAGGTTAGCCTCATGATTGAACGGAGATGTCGCATCATGAAGGCATGCAGCTTTTTCACCTGCTGTCTGTACACTGTCCAGGCCTCGGCTCCGTATAGTAGGGTGGATAGCAGGATTGCGCGGTAGATCTTACCTTTGACCCGAATGGACACATGGTGGTTGTTCCAGAGTCTCTGGCGTAGTCGGCCGAAAGATGCGCTAGCCTTGGCCATCCTCCTCTGTATCTCAGCATCAATGCGTCATCACTTGATATAGTGCTTCCGAGATAGGTGAATTCTGGAACAGAGTTCAGCTTGTTTCCGTCAACCATGATCTCCTCCTCTCGGGTTCTTGTAGAGTTGGGTTGGTACAGCACCTCCGTCTTCTTGATGTTAATTTTCAGGCCAAACTTCTTTGATGCATCGGAGAAAGCGTCCACTATTTTCTGGGTCTCTTCAGCAGAGTGGGTAACCAGTGCACTCTCATCTGCGAATAGTAGCTCTCTCACCAGTATCTGAGTAGTCTTGGTCTTCGCTCTGAAGTGTGCGACATTGAATAGGTCAGCGCTCTGTCTGGACTGTATATAGATGCCATCCCCCATGTCTCGGAAAGCCTCGTCTAGCATTGCTGATAGGAAGATGGAGAAGAGCGTGGGGGCCAGTACACAACCTTGCTTGACCCCATTGGTAACCCCGAACGATTCCGAGACTTCCCCTCCAGCACTAACATTCGCCATCATTCCTGTATGTAGAGCCTCGATCATAGTTGTGAACTTCTCTGGGCATCCGTACTTCCTCAGTAGCTGCCATAGCCCGGTCCTCCCGACTGTATCAAATGCCTTAGTGAAATCGACAAATACCATGTACAGTGGTCGGTCCTGCTCAATGCACTTTTCTTGTAGCTGTCGGAGACAAAATATCATATCCACAGTGCTCCGGTTACCTCTGAAGCCACACTGTGACTCCCGAACTACACCAGGTGTTATGTGAATAGATAGTCTGTTGAGTAGGATCCTGGCGAAGATCTTCCCTGCTATGGAAAGAAGAGAGATTCCTCTATAGTTCCCACAGTCTGTTCGATCACCTTTCTTGTAGATGGTTACAATGCTGGCATCCTTCCATGCTTGGGGTACAGAACCCTCCTCCCAGGCATTGGTGATTAGTTGGTGCAGTCTGTTGAGCAGATTGTCTCCTCCATGCTTCCATACCTCGGCAGGAATTCCATCACCCCCAGGTGCTTTGCCATCTTTCAGGCTGGCGATTGCTCTAGCCATCTCATCCATGGTTGGAATCTCATCGAGGCATGTATGTAATTGTAAGTATTATACTATTAAAAGACTTACAATTCCAGGGGGACGAGTGTAGTAGTGTGCACTGACCTCTCAGGCAGGTGACCACATAGACAGGTAGGCATGGGTAGTGTGTTGATTTCAGGGAGCCTAGGTGGTGTGATGGTTAGCACACTGGCCCGGAATGCAAACAGATGTGGGCTTGAGTCCCGCTCTAGGCACAATATTTCCCATTTTCATCACCCCATGACATATATATAACGTATATATATATAAAGTTGACATGCTAGAGTTCACCTCATCAACCTGTGCCAACAGGT
Source organism: Branchipolynoe longqiensis (assembly GCA_030323885.1). Taxonomy (NCBI): domain Eukaryota; kingdom Metazoa; phylum Annelida; class Polychaeta; order Phyllodocida; family Polynoidae; genus Branchipolynoe; species Branchipolynoe longqiensis. The sequence goes on along the minus strand of CM059193.1, from coordinate 11,040,111 downwards.
TCAACACAACACATGCCTGTTTACCCAAAATAGGTTGGCAGTCCCGCACCACTAGGAATACAAAGTCTCTGACGATGATCTCGACCGAAGCCCCACCATCGGGAGTGATCGGATGCCCCGAGAATGTCATGAGCGAACACCTGGTGTTTGTCAGTTGCACCGATGCGATCCTGTCGAAGACATTCCTTGGAAGAACATTCACCTCCGAGCCTGTGTCGAGCTTGAACTTGACTGGATGACCATTCACTTGGATGGTCGCATACGAGAGCTCGGTGTCTTGTTCATTGTTGCGCTCAATAATACCGACAAACAGATCCGTCATCAACACATTGACTTCCACCAGATCTCGGTCTTATTCGACATTGTGAGGGTCGGGTTCTTCCATGGTCAACTCATCGACCCTGCCAAGTTTGCTCTGGCAAACCTTCCTGAAGTGCCTGACCTTCTTGCAGGCAACACAAATCTTGCCTTTCACCAGACAAAATCCATATCGGTGTTTGTAACCACAGTTTTGATATTGAACCTTGAATTCGCTTGCACTGGTGGTGTTTCCGGCCTTCCAAGATGGCGATTTCCAAGATGGTGGCCCAGCCGGGCGAACCACCGGTGTACCGGTACGTGCATTTGCATATCTGTTCAGACTATCGATCTCTTTTACCTCCATGTCCAACTGGTCAGCACTAAATTCACTAAGTTCCCACATATTAATCCACTTTTCGAGTGTGAGATCGGCTGTTTGAAGCATCTTGTTTCTCAATGCTCTGTTCTTGACACCAGCAACCAAGCAATAGGGCAACAGCGATTCTTCAATCAGTCCATATTCACAATCTTTCACTCTGTTCCTGAGGGATATATCTGGACATATTTTCGCTGGCTTGATTATGTGAGTTGAAATGGTAACATATTATTATTAAGTTTGATTTACCCATACAGTATGCTTGAAATGCCTCCATTAACGGCGACATGTTGGCCATGTTGGCAAAAACTTTCTGGGCTTCTTCGCCCGCGACGTGAAGTAAGATACAGCATTGCACTCATTCTGTTTTCATAACGACTCCTGAAGCCACGGCATATATGTTATATGCTCTGATCCATGTTTTCCAGTTCGATCTTGCATTCTTGGAGAGGATGAGCTGACCTGGCGGTCTGAGCCCTGGCAGTGTGTTTGCAGACAGCATTGTCCTTATCTGACACCATGTGAAAGTATGACGTCTGAACACTTTGACTTCTGAATACTGAATGCTTTATTCGCCGTCCAGGGACCTGAACCGCCGGCACACTGTGCCTCTGACGTCATCTCATTTACATATTGCTTTGTTCTCTCCTTGTGCCTGGATGTCTTTTACCACGGTGCTTTTACGCATATATTACACTCTCCCCCAAGCAAATCAGACGCGCAATTCCTAAATATTACACACCGATGTGGGTCAATACAAAATAACCACCTTAAGTCGATAAATAAAACTCTAGACGACGTCATGTAGTGCCTGATCCAGACACCAGGGGGCTGTTCTTGTTTAATGTCTTGGTAAACAGCATAAGTGTATCACAACGATATATGGCACTGAGCGGGGCAGTGTGACTCAAGGGCGAAGCAGTGTGTAAGTGAACACAGGATGGCTCGTCGCTACCAGATGTAGCTTGTGGGTACTATTAAAGCTGCATAGTGTGGGTACTATTAAAGCTGCATAGTGTGGGTACTATTAAAGCTGCATAGTGTGGGTACTATTAAAGCTGCATAGTGTGGGTACTATTAAAGCTGCATAATGTGGGTACTATTAAAGCTGCATAGTGTGGGTACTATTAAAGCTGCATAATGTGGGTACTATTAAAGCTGCATAGTGTGGGTACTATTAAAGCTGCATAGTGTGGGTACTATTAAAGCTGCATAATGTGGGTACTATTAAAGCTGCATAGTGTGGGTACTATTAAAGCTGCATAGTGTGGGTACTATTAAAGCTGCATAGTGTGGGTACTATTAAAGCTGCATAATGTGGGTACTATTAAAGCTGCATAATGTGGGTACTATTAAAGCTGCATAGTGTGGGTACTATTAAAGCTGCATAGTGTGGGTACTATTAAAGCTGGATAGTGGGGGTACTATTAAAGCTGCATAATGTGGGTACTATTAAAGCTGCATAATGTGGGTTCTATTAAAGCTGCATAATGTGGGTACTATTAAAGCTGCATAGTGTGGGTACTATTAAAGCTGCATAGTGTGGGTACTATTAAAGCTGCATAGTGTGGGTACTATTAAAGCTGCATAATGTGGGTTCTATTAAAGCTGCATAATGTGGGTACTATTAAAGCTGCATAGTGTGCATACTATTAAAGCTGCATAGTGTGGGTACTATTAAAGCTGCATAGTGTGGGTACTATTAAAGCTGCATAATGTGGGTACTATTAAAGCTGCATAATGTGGGTACTATTAAAGCTGCATAGTGTGCATACTATTAAAGCTGCATAGTGTGCATACTATTAAAGCTGCATAGTGTGGGTACTATTAAAGCTGCATAATGTGGGTACTATTAAAGCTGCATAATGTGGGTACTATTAAAGCTGCATAATGTGGGTACTATTAAAGCTGCATAATGTGGGTACTATTAAAGCTGCATAGTGTGGGTACTATTAAAGCTTCATAATGTGGGTACTATTAAAGCTGCATAATGTGGGTGCTATCAAAGCTGCATAATGTGTGTACTATTAAAGCTTCATAATGTGGGTACTATTAAAGCTTCATAATGTGGGTACTATTAAAACTTCATAATGTGGGTACTATTAAAGCTGCATAATCTGGGTACTATTAAAACTTCATAATGTGGGTACTATTAAAGCTGCATAATGTGGGTACTATTAAAGCTGCATAATGTGGGTACTATTAAAGCTGCATAGTGTGGGTACTATTAAAGCTTCATAATGTGGGTACTATTAAAGCTTCATAATGTGGGTACTATTAAAACTTCATAATGTGGGTACTATTAAAGCTGCATAATGTGGGTACTATTAAAGCTTCATAATGTGGGTACTATTAAAGCTTCATAATGTGGGTACTATTAAAGCTTCATAATGTGGGTACTATTAAAGCTGCATAATGTGGGTACTATTAAAGCTGCATAATGTGGGTACTATTAAAGCTGCATAGTGTGGGTACTATTAAAGCTGCATAATGTGGGTACTATTAAAGCTGCATAATGTGGGTACTATTAAAGCTGCATAATCTGGGTACTATTAAAGCTGCATAATCTGGGTACTATTAAAGCTGCATAATGTGGGTACTATTAAAGCTGCATAGTGTGGGTACTATTAAAGCTGCATAGTGTGGGTACTATTAAAGCTGCATAGTGTGGGTACTATTAAAGCTGCATAATGTGGGTACTATTAAAGCTGCATAGTGTGGGTACTATTAAAGCTGCATAGTGTGGGTACTATTAAAGCTGGATAATGTGGGTTCTATTAAAGCTGCATAATGTGGGTACTATTAAAGCTGCATAATGTGGGTACTATTAAAGCTGCATAGTGTGGGTACTATTAAAGCTGCATAGTGTGGGTACTATTAAAGCTGGATAGTGGGGGTACTATTAAAGCTGCATAATGTGGGTACTATTAAAGCTGCATAATGTGGGTTCTATTAAAGCTGCATAATGTGGGTACTATTAAAGCTTCATAATGTGGGTACTATTAAAGCTTCATAATGTGGGTACTATTAAAACTTCATAATGTGGGTACTATTAAAGCTGCATAATGTGGGTACTATTAAAGCTGCATAATGTGGGTACTATTAAAGCTGCATAGTGTGGGTACTATTAAAGCTGCATAATGTGGGTACTATTAAAGCTGCATAATGTGGGTACTATTAAAGCTGCATAATCTGGGTACTATTAAAGCTGCATAATCTGGGTACTATTAAAGCTGCATAATGTGGGTACTATTAAAGCTGCATAGTGTGGGTACTATTAAAGCTGCATAGTGTGGGTACTATTAAAGCTGCATAGTGTGGGTACTATTAAATCTGCATAATGTGGGTACTATTAAAGCTGCATAGTGTGGGTACTATTAAAGCTGCATAGTGTGGGTACTATTAAAGCTGGATAATGTGGGTTCTATTAAAGCTGCATAATGTGGGTACTATTAAAGCTGCATAATGTGGGTACTATTAAAGCTGCATAATGTGGGTACTATTAAAGCTGCATAATGTGGGTACTATTAAAGCTGCATAATGTGGGTTCTATTAAAGCTGCATAATGTGGGTACTATTAAAGCTGCATAGTGTGGGTACTATTAAAGCTGCATAGTGTGGGTACTATTAAAGCTGGATAATGTGGGTTCTATTAAAGCTGCATAATGTGGGTACTATTAAAGCTGCATAATGTGCGTACTATTAAAGCTACATAGTGTGGGTACTATTAAAGCTGCATAATGTGGGTACTATTAAAGCTGCATATTGTGGGTACTATTAAAGCTGCATAGTGTGGGTACTATTAAAGCTGCATAATGTGGGTACTATTAAAGCTGCATATTGTGGGTACTATTAAAGCTGCATAATGTGGGTACTATTAAAGCTGCATAATCTGGGTACTATTGTTGGCTTTTAAAGCTGCATAATCCGATGGTTTTGAGTGTCTGTCATTTTCTGAGATAAATATATAAGGTAAAGCGTTATACTTTAACTAACTTTCATTGGTTAGTTGGTTGTTGGAGTGTTACGTCCTGGCAACACCTAAGGTCATATCAGGACAGGTACTGACTTGTAACAATATATGCACTAATGGTGTTTTTATAGTGCTGCCCCACTGGGAGATCAGGCTGCCAGGACTACGACTTGATATCCCACTCGGTCACATTATCCTGACACTGAGCTAACCAGTCCTTGCCCTATCTTATTAATCACAAGCGCAAAGCTAAGAAGTGATAAGTAAGTTTTGTAAGGCATCGGTTTGACTGGACCAGGATTCGACCTCCCGATCTCCCGCCCGGGAGACCTGCGCTCTACCGATTGTGCCACCGTGTTTGGTGTTTTGGTTTGAATGGACTTCACTTTAAAGTTGCATAGTCCGATGGTTTTGAGTTTCTGATATTTTTCTGAGAGAAGTATATTAAATTGATCATACTTATCTACCTTACTTTAGTTTGAATTAACTTTTAATTGAAATGGCTACCTTTTAAGATATTTGAAATTCAAACATGGGAAAATAATGTTGGCAAGCACGCCAAAACTCTGACACCATAGACTTGTGCAGTAACAGGTTCTATTAAATCGACTCAGTGTTCCCTTCTATGTGAAAACAAATACTTAATAAGTGCATTAGTATCTAAGTTAGATATGTAGAATCAAATCTAGATAATTGTTTTGATTTTGAAAATTTGATGCTTCATCGGACTATGCAGCTTTAAGTTAACTAACTTAGGAGATATTTTAGGCTTAAAGTTAAACATGCCAAATTAATTTTGGAGTGCACATTAAAATTCTGAGGGTTCAGCTGTAACAGCTTCTATTAAATAAAATAGTCTAAGCATGCCATCGTGTGTAGCAACAAATGATTAATAAGTACACTGGTATCTAATGGCCCTGTCACACTACGACGTGACTACGTCAGCGTAGGCACAACGTGAAAATAATTATATTACGTCGAAGTTATCAGCGTAATATGCAAATTCTAGACGTGAATGCCGCGTAGTTGACGTGAGCGTAACGTGAAAGTAACGTCGGCGTAACGTCGGCCTAGCGTAGTGGTAAGGAGAGAGGTAAACATGGCGTAACATCGGTGTAACGGCGGTTGTGTAACGTCGGTTTTTGTAACGTCGTGACGTTAGCTGTAACGTGAAAACGTCGGTGTAACGTCGCTCTGACGTGACATAACGTGACTCTAACATCATTTACACTGGTTTAACGATTGGTCAACGTCTACCTAACGTCATTGTCACGTCATCCCGACGTAACGGCTTGACGTCGAGATACGTCGAAAGTTTTGAACAGGTTCAAAACTTTGACGCACGCCGACGTAACACGACGTAACATGACGTAGCTCGACGTCAGTCTAACATCATTCTGACGTCATCATAACGTAAGCCAACGTACGTCAACGTAATAACGAAAAATCACCACGTCAGGCTTACGTTGGCTCGTTACGTCGTAGTGTGACAGGGGTATTAGTTGACTATGTTTGTTTCAAATCTAGATAAGTATTTTGATTTTGAAAATTTGATGTTTGTATCCGACCATGGAGCTTTAAATTAAATATATCAGAACTGCTGACCCAGGATTATTAATCAAAACTTCCTTTGACTGCTGAGGGAAACAGCAAGCTGGTTTTTTGTGTTTAAGCATGTTTATTCTTCAAAAGATTAATATTGTCTGATGTTATAGAATTTTTCTTTCGGTCATAACAATGTCAGGGTAAATACATTCGTTTGCAAAAAAGGCTTTACCCCACCCACTCCACAACCACACCCGCACCCACACGCAGAGACATAAAAAGCAGTTATTTACTACCAGTATTAAATGTCCACTTAAATATAAATATAAAGAAAAGACAGGCGTAGTAGCCAGTTGGTGTGGTGGTATATGTCACTGGGAATTGTATTCCTTCTTTTGTAACAGTTTGCTCTTTTTTTAATGTTCTGAGTACAATTACCCAATACTGTAATTTAATATTACACGTTAGATGTTGCTATTCAGCGCTACAAACTAAAAACGACGTGGTATTGCTTTCAAGGATTGCAACCACGAAGGAAATTGAATTGATTGAGTTTTTCTTTTTTACTCAAGGATACAATCGCTATGATTTCTGCATAATGTTCGAATTTCGAGAAAAAACTTGATAAATTAATTCGCTAAGAATTCGCCATGAGAGGCTAATATGCATAAAAGTTACATGTGACCGCTAACTGACTGCCTCCACAGCCTCTGCGTTGTTCTTCTATAGGGATTCTTCATGCAGCAGTTTGTCATACCAAGAAATATACCATCTCCAGGTCGCGCCTTGCATCCCTGTTCCTACCACCCCTTGTGCCACTGACTCCGCAGCCCCTGTGTTGTTCTTCTACAGGGATTCTTCATGCAGCAGAATGTCTGACCCAGAATTATACCATCTCCAGGTCATGCCTTGCATCCCTGTTCCTATCACCCGTTGCACCACTGACTGCCTCAGCAGCCTCTGCATTGTTCTTCTACAGGGATTCTTCATGCATTAGTGTGTCTTATCCAGAAATATACCATTTTCAGTTGTGTTTCCGGGTCACACCTTGTGTCCCTGTTCCTACATGCCCCCTTGCGCCACTGACTCCACAGTATCCGCGTCTTGTTCTCCAACAGGGATTATTCATGCAGCAGTGTGTCTTACCCAGAAATATACCATTTCCCGTCATATTTCCAATATCACTTCCAGTTGTATTTCTGAGTCCCACCTTGCATCCCTGTTCCTACATGCCCCTTGTGCCACTGACTCTGCAACCTCTGTGTTGTTCGTCTACAGGCATTCTTCATGCAGCCGTGTCTTACCCAGAAATATACCATTTCCGGTTGTATTTCCGAAACAATTCCAGTTGTATTTCCGGGTACCTGTTCCTGTTCCTACCGCCCCTTGCGCCAATGACTCCGCAGCTTCTGCGTTGTTCTTCTACAGGGATTCTTCTCGCAGCAGTGTGTCATACCCAGAAATATGCCATCTCCAGGTCGCGCCTTGCATCCCTGTTCCTAGCACCCCTTGTGCCACTGACTCCGCAACCTCTGCGTTGTTCTTCTGCAGGGATTCTTCACGGAGGTTGTCGGCCCCAACATCCCCTACCTGCAGGGTCGGGTGAACGGCTCGCAGGCTGACGTGGCCGTGGGCCTGGGCGTTCGCGGCGCAGGCGCCTTCCTGGGAAGCACCGTCGGAGGCCTACTGTGTGAGGTAAGCGCGCTCAGTTCCAGGGCATTTGGCCACCCCCAAATGCAAGCCATCCACTGACTTTGTTTGTTTGTTGTTTTAGCCATTTAATTCTAGGGTAATTATAGGATGTATAATTAATTATTATACAAGTATAGATGGGAAGAAACTGCACTTAATTATTTATTATGTATCATGTTTTTGTACCCGTGGGGGTATTTATTCTCGCCATAAAATGATATAAAATTGCCAACATATTAGTATTTTTCCTTGTCTTGTTATTTGTAGCCTCTTTTCTATAATAATAGATCCATACACATAGAAAGACATCGCAAGGACCATTTGGGATTGAAGGCCTGTGTGTGTTGGAGTTTTATTTCCTGGCAACATCTAAGGTCATATCAGGACGGGTACCGACTTGTGACAGTGTATACTCATTGTGACTTTATAGTGCTGCCCAACTGGGAGGCCAGACCGCCGGCACCGTGACCCGATATCCCACACTGACATATTATTCGGATGTTGCGCTAACCAGGGCTTGTTCTATCCTATTAATGCTGAGCATCGGGCTAGATAGTGAGAAGGATTAATTTTCTAAGTCATTGGTTTGACTCGGATGAGATTAGAACTCCCGACCTTGCACACCGGAAGCCTGCGCTCTAAGTAGAATTAGTGATTGACATGGCAGTCACGTAGCAACTGTCCACTTAGTGTTTATAGCCAGCCACCACGTGACCAGAAATCACATGGTGGCACTCAGTAAGTGTCCTGATTGGTGGGTAGGGCCTACAGGATAGGTCCATAAACACCGACATTGGACGCAGCACCACATGACCTCCTTGTGATAACTGGGTACCTCGGCCGTCAGAGCCCTGGATATCACTACTCTCCCCAGGTGTTTTCTGACAACTGTCTGTCAGTTCCAGCCTGGTGTCCCTCTCGACAAACTCATAAGGAAGAAAGGGAAGACAAGTCGCTCAAGATTGACAGTGAAGAAGTTGTGCTTTATTGGCATCAACTCCGGTTCACGTACTGGCGACCTATCACCCTCACTCCTTACCAACTGCCCACACAGATCCTCACGTCTCTTGCTAGTGTGTATAAGAATCAGTGCCTACAGCCCATTGAATCTGAATCCCATGGTTGTTGCACACAGCTCAGTGCCTTTTGAATACCTGCTGATAGTTTGTGTGTAGAAAGTGGAGGCTCAGACACAGTGTATGGAGCCCTGGACAAGTAGTGGTCTGCACTGACCTCTCAGGCAAGTAACCACATAGACAGGTAGGCATGGGTAGTATGGTGATATCAGGGAGTCTAGGTGGTATAATGGTTAGCAAACTGGCCCTGAATGCAAAAAGATGTGGGTTTGAGTCCCGCTCTAGGTGCAATATTTCCCATTTTCATCACCCCCATGACACTGATTGCCGTGACCATGATCCTGTACAAGCTACGCACCATATGGTTGTTGAACCTACCCTGTGTATGTATGTGTTAGTGGATTGCCTGTATGTATGTAATTGTAAGCATTAAAAGACTTACAATTCCAGGGGGACGAGTGTAGTGGATGCACTGACCTCTCAGGCAAGTAACCACATAGACAAGTAGGTGTGAGTAGTATGGGAACCTAGGTGGTGTAATGGTTAGCACACTGGCCTGGAATGCAAAGATATGTGGGTTCGAGTCCCGCTCTAGGCGCAATATTTCCCATTTTCATCACCCCCATGACAATATTGTAATACAAGGACCGTTAATCAGGTGGATGGACCAATCAGCGCTCTCAACCCTACTGATGGATTAAAACTACATAGTCCGATGAAAACATCAAATTTTCAAAACAAAATCAATTATCGAGATAACCTACACTGGTTAAGCATGTGTGGCCACATAGAAGGGAAGAGTGAGGCAATTTAGTAGAATCTGTTACTGCAGAAACCTATTGTAAAGTCGACGGCTGGCAGCTGTGGTTGTGTAGGTAGGCTAAATATGAAATCACTACAGGCAAGAGAGAGGTAGAGTAGAAAGTGCACAGAAAGACAGAGAGCTTACACCCTCAGGTTTATTATTATATAGTTTCATGAATCCAAGATGGCTGTCACACCTGATCAGCTCCTCCAATCAGCAGTAGACATTCTCCAATCAACCAATGGACATTCAATATGCTTGTATCCAAGCCTTGGTTGTTTATGGCTACAGTGCCCTGTTGTGTCTGGGTGTGCAGTGATCCATAAATAACAGTTGGGGGGGGGGGGGGGAGGGGGTATGTGAGCAGAGCTCCTAAGGCTCTGTCACACTAAAAGTAGTGCCCCTCTCACACTATCTATAACTACATAATGTTTATATCAAACTCAGTAAAGGATCACCAGCACCACATAATACCTAATGCCTCTGGCTCTATATACCATTTACCTTTTTATATTACAATTGTAATTACTATAGACTAGTTCACACCATCCTCCAATGTCTAAATATCGAGAAATTTTACACTATGGTGTCTGAGTTTTGGCAGGCTTGCCAAAGTTAATTTGGCATATTTGCACTTCAAATATCTCAAAGGTTAGCCATTTAAAATAAAAGTTACTTCAAACAAAAGTAAGATAGGGTGTAGCGATCAAGCTAATATATTTATCCCAGAAAATGACAGAAATTCAAAACCATCGGACTATGCAACTTTAACCTGTTTGTAGCTGAGGGGCGGGCAGCGGCAAAATCGGGTGTTCAGCTCGACCTCGTGGGTTTGTGTCCGAGTGGTGACTGACCATTACACATGCTCTGATGACATCAGTGCCGGTGTTGCGGTTTCCGAGGCACACCAGTTTGCCAGGGACACATCGCTTCTGCACATGGGTCAAAATCGAACAGCATCGTCACTAACCTTATAAATTTAATATAATGTTTTTGGTAAAGATGTTTTCTATATGTGTACCAAACGATTTGTTTCTAAGTGGTATGGTTTTAGAGATATTTCACTTTTTCTGTATTTTCTGTATGAACATTGCTCACGACCATTGACAATGCCTTGAGTTTGACGATACGCGCAGTGCAAAACATTAGTTTTATTCAAAATTAATAGAAATCCAGAACCCCAACCTTATCAATTTAATATAGTCTTTTTGGTAAACATGTTTTTTATATGTGTACCAAGCAATTTGTTTCTAGGTGGTCTAATTGGAGAGATATTTGACTTTTTCTGTATGAAGATTTTCTCATGGCCGTTGACAATGCATTTGAATGGATGTGTCCCCGGCAAACTGGTGTGTCTCGGAAACCGCAACACCGGAATAACCGAAACCACTAGGTGGTGACAATATGATAAAACCAGTATGGAACAAATGTACAAGCAAAAGCCGATAGGTGGCGCTAAGTGGGTGGGCACATGGCCCTGGAGGAAGTCCACAGTGAACGTTAGGGGGCAGCTTAAAGTTGCATAGTCCGATGGTTTTGAATTTCTGTATTTTTTCTGAGATAATATGTTAGATCGATCACTAGTATCTACTTTACATTAGTTCAATGTTACTTTTATTTTAAGTGATAACTCTGACACCATAGACTTCTGCAGTAACAGGGTCTGTTAAATTGACTCTGTATTGCCTTCTACGCAGAAATAAATGCTTAATAAGTGCATCAGTATCTAAGCTAGATATGTAAAATCAAATCTAGATAATTGGTTTGGTTTTGAAAATTTGATATTTCATCGGACTATACAACTTAAGTACTTCACCTAGTTAGCCTGAGAGCCGGCAGGTGGCAGGGCAGTGTCCAGCGAATGCAGTGAGATGACCCTACCACTTCCCGCCCTGCCGTATGTTAGGGCTAACATGAAAAATTACTTCCATTGCCGCCAGAGGTCAGGATGATGGTGGAAATCGTCTATTACAGGCAGACTGCTATGCATTACATCGCAGTGGCTGAATCGGTAGAGCGCGGGTCATGCATGCGGGAAATCGGGAGTTCGATTCCCGGTCGAGTCAAACTGCTGACTTATAAAAATGTATACTTGTTGCTTTCTAGCCTGGTGCTCAGCATTAATAGGATATGACAAGGACCGTTTAGCTCAGTGTCAGGATATTGTGACTGAGTGGGATATTGGGTCATGGAGCCAGCAGCCTTATTTCCCAGTGGGGCAGCACAATAAAATCATCACACCAGGGGGGCACCGTCGCAAGCCCAGATATGACCTTAGATGTTGCCAGGACGTAAAACTCCAATAACCAACCACAATACATTTGTAAAAATATACGGATTTTCAGTTAAGAATTATATATTGGCAGAGAGCATTATTATTCTTGGACGGTGGAGTGGGAACCAGGTTATGTAAACTAAAAGCAATAGAATCCCACTCCGATTGTACTTCATACTGAGTGATGTGAAATATATGTTATATATGAAGCTTGGAGTTAATGAAGAGATTTCCTATAAAAGAGACAGTACATGATTATTGAAATGTTTCTCTATGTGGTCATAAAGAATACAATTGGAGGAAAAGGACAATTTTAATATATATATCTATATACATATCTGTAACTGTATGCAACATCCTGTCCACCCATGACCACTGGATCGACCCACCTGCCTAATCTGTATATGTATAGAGTGCACCACCTGCAGCTGGTTTGAGTGACAGCCCCTACTGGGGGTGGCCATCCACCCAGACTGTGGGGAGTGTCTGATTGGCTGGCTGGGGAATGTCCGGTCACCCCTTGGCCTATCCTGATCACACACTAGTCTCAGATAAGTAATTATTCAAAAATCTGCTCCAGGTAAGCTGGAGAGAAATGACTATTCTCCTAGCTCTTGAGTGAGACACACCTACTTTTGAGCAGGAACCCCAGACACTCTGTCTGATGCTATCTAAATTCACCTATTCAAATTGAGTGTGTACACAGCCATAGGACTCCTGTCCCATGGGCTGTAGGCACTGCTTTCAGTATACAGGCTAAAGTGATAATGAGACATAGTGTGGGCAGCATATGAGGAGTGAAGGTGCTAGGTCACATGTAAGGGGGATGGTCAGGAGTTGCTGCCAATAAAGCACAACTTACTCACTGTTCATCTGTGTGACTGGTTTTCCTTCCTCTTTCCAGACTTGGTTAAATTGATTTAGGCTGATTGCATCACAGGTGAAGTGAAGGGGAAGAGTTTTGTAGTTGCATGGGGTGCTCACACTGTGAGCACAGCGGCCGAGCATCCCGCGTGTTTCTATACATTGACCTGAACATGCACTTGCAGGTGGCGCCCTCTTTCATCGACCTGTGGATTTCGTCCTCGCTGATCCTCGGCGCGCTGTGCACTTCCGCCGTGCCTTGGTCCATGTCCCTCACCCATCTCTGCCTCACTCTTGGACTCAGTGGGTTCAGCAAGGGCTTCCTGCAAGTCGGTAAGCACTCAGCAGCATGTCCTGATATGACCTTAGATGTTGCCAGGACGCAACACTCCAACAACTAGGCAGCAATAGATGTTCGATAACCGCACTATTATATATAAGTTGGATATGTAGGACAAAATCAAGATCCCATTAAACTGACTGAAAATTTCTTTCTAGGCAGCAATGAATGTTCAATAACTGCATTGGTATATATATATATATATATATATATATATATATATATATATATATATACAATTATGTATATGATTATATATATATAAGTTGAATATGTAGGACGAAATCTAAATAAATTTCGAAAGTTGAATACTTTCATCAGACTATGCAGCTTTAATTAAATGTAAGATGAACACCAAAATGCTAGGCCTCATAGGCTTAAACAATTTCCCAGATTGTATTAAAATTGACTTAAATCGGATTATACAGCTTTAAAATGGCGCGACCTGACCCAGTGTTCTTCTGTTTTTGGTATTAGTGTTCGCTGGCTGACGGTTCACTGTGCTGGTGATATGCTGTGCTGACGTTTACACTGTGCTGTGTTTACTGCATGAGTTCTACACTGTGCTGGTGATCTTCTGTGCTGCATTCTACACTGTCTGGTATTATGCTGTGGACATTTACACTGTGGTGTTTACTGTGCTGACATTCTACACTGTGCTGGTATTATGCTGTGCTGACATTCTACACTGTGCTGGTGTTCTACTGTGCTGACATTCTACACTCCGCTGGTGTTATGCTGTGCTGACGTTCTACACTGTGCTGGTGTTCTACTGCACTGACGTTCTACACTGTGCTGGTGTTCTACTGTGCTGATGTTCTACACTGTGCTGGTGTTCTGCTGTGCTGATGTTCTACTGCACTGACGTTCTACACTGTGCTGGTGTTCTACTGTGCTGACGTTCTACACTGTGCTGGTGTTCTGCTGTGCTGACGTTCTACACTGTGCTGGTGTTCTACTGCACTGACGTTCTACACTGTGCTGGTGTTCTGCTGTGCTGACATTCTACACTGTGCTGGTGTTCTACTGTGCTGACGTTCTACACTGTGCTGGTGTTCTGCTGTGCTGACGTTCTACACTGTGCTGGTGTTCTACTGCACTGACGTTCTACACCGTGCTGGTGTTCTGCTGTGCTGACGTTCTACACTGTGCTGGTGTTCTACTGTGCTGACGTTCTACACTGTGCTGGTGTTCTGCTGCGCTGGCGTTCTGCTGGGCTGACGTTGTACACTGTGCTGGTGTTTTGCTGTGCTGACGTTGTACACTGTGCTGGTGTTCTACTGTGCTGACGTTGTACACTGTGCTGGTGTTCTACTGTGCTGACATTCTACACTGTGCTGATGTTCTACTGTGCTGGTGTTTCTACTGTGCTGGTGTTTCTACTGCACTGGTGTTCTGATGTGCTGACATTCTACACTGTGCTGGTGTTTCTGCTGTGCTGGTGTTTCTGCTGTGCTGGTATTTTTACTGTGCTGGTGTTTCTACCGTGCTGGTGTTCTGTTGTGCTGACGTTCTACACTGTGCTGACGTTCTACACTGTGCTGGTGTTCTACTGTATTGGTGTTTCTACTGCGCTGTTGTTCTGCTGCGCTGTACTGGTATTCTACTCTGCTGCTGGTGTACTGCTGCTGGTGTGCTCCTGCTGGTGTGCTGCTGGTGTGTTGCTGCTGTACTGCTGGTTCTCGGCGTCTCCCTCGCAGCCACAGTGACCTTGACCTTCAGTCTGTGGACGGGTCCCTCCGCCGTGCAGCTCGCCGTCTTCCTGGTACACATGTTCTACGCGCTGGGCGCCGCGCCCTGCGCCCAGCTCGCCATGCTCTTCGACACCGGGGTCCTCGAGCGGCTCCTGGCAGGGGGGCGGCCGCCCAACGCCACGGCCGGCTCATCGAACTACGGGCCCGGCACCGGAGAGTATGGGGCTTCTGCCGGCGGCGGGCTAGTGAACGCCGCCGAGGAGCTGACGTCGCCCGCGCGCCGGCCCCCGGCCGAGATTCTAGGCGTGCTCGACTACATCCCGCGGTCCATGTACCCGTTCGACATGGCCGCCGTGCTGACGTTCGTCTGCGGCGCTGTCTTCCTCGGCTTCTTCGGCTCTGCCGTCCGCAGCGTGCCCCGCGGCGGCGGCGGAGGCGGTGACCGGCTGAGCCGCGACAAGTCCCGGTGGATGAGGCCGGGAAGCACTGGACCATCCGCGGCGGCGGCTGCGGAGGTGGAGGCGGAGGCAGAGGCGGCCAAGCCGGCAGGACGGGCATCACCACCAGCGGCGAGCACCGGGTCAGATACAGCGGCGGCGGCGGTGGCGGCGGTGGCGGCGCAAGTGGGGGCGGGGACAGCGTCGGCAGTCCCGGCCACGGCCCCGGCCCCGGCGCCGGCCCCGGCTCCGGCGTGCGGCCGGTGCTTCCCGCGGGGGGCGTGCGGTGTGCGCGGAGTCCTCTCCTTCCTCGTCTACTTCCTGCTGCCGATGGGCGTGCTAGCAGTACTGGGCAGCTACCACCACCTGTACATGGCCTCACTGGCCGGGTCGCGGCCCCTAGACCCCGGCGCGCTGCTGCTTCAGACGGCCTTCTGGCTGGCCGTGGCGGCCGGGCGCCTGGTCACCCCGGTCGCCACCCGCTGCCTCTCCGCCAACGGCATCACCATCTCGTGCCTGACGCTGTCCATCCTGTCGGCGGCGCTGCTTGGCGTGTACGGCGCGCAGTACGGCGTCTTCATGGCCATCTTCACCGTGCTTCTCGGGCTAGCCGCCGGGCCGCTCGCCCCGGCCGGCCTCACGGTGTGTGCCGTCAGCGTCAGCCCGGCGGCCCCCCTAGGGCTATCGGCCGCCTTCCTCCTGCAAGCCGTCGGGGACGGGGCCTTCTCCTGGGCTTCGGGATACATGCTCCAGCACCTGCGGCCCGAGTGCCTCGTCTACATGGCGCTCGCCTCCATGGGGGCCGCCTTCCTCCTGTACCTGCCCGTCATCCCAGTTCTGGCGCGTAACAAGGGGAAGGACCTGCGCATGCAGAAACCCAGGAGGAATAGGTTTCTTCCCAAGGGCAAAGCTATTGGCTGATGTCAAGGTCAAGCAAGGTCAACCCTATAAGAAGAACATCAAACTAAGCTCAACTTGGGCGGCTGTGGAGGGTCTTTTTTTGTGATTTGTTTTATCTTTGGTTTTTTTCAACCCGCTAACATTAGTAACATGTAATATTTGTGGATTACTGTGTAGTTGGTTGGTTGTTGGAGTTTTATGTCCTGGTAACATCTAAGGTCCTATCATGACTGGTAGCGTCTTGTGACAGTGCGCACTCATGGTGACTTATATTGTTATAGATTCGGCCACCGCATTCGGTATATATAACTGTGTATGCCATAGCCAGTGATATATAATGGTTATGACTGTAGCTAAGATTATTCTCCTTGTTGGCTTCTGCTATTGGCTGATATCAAAGACAACCCAACAAGAATATCATCAAACTAAGCTCAACTTGGGCGGCTTCAACTATAGCAGTGTCTTGGTTTTTTGGGGTGTTTTTTTTATGGGGGCGGGGGGTTTCAACCCACTAACATATAATACTTGTGTACCACTGTGTAGTTGGTTGGTTGCTGGAGTTTTACGTCCTGGCAACAGTTAAGGTCATATCAGGACGGGTACCAACTTGTGACAGTGCATGCTCAAGGTGACTTTATAATGCTGCCCCCTGGGAAATCAGGCCACTAGCACCATGACATGGTATCCAGCTCTGTCACATTATCCTGACACTGAGCTAACCAGTCCTTGCCCTCTCCTATTGATGCCAAATGCCAGGCTAGGAAGCAACACATATCAATTTAATAAGTCATTGGTTTGACTCGACTGGGAACCAAACTCCCAATCTCTCGCATGCGAGGCCCACGCTCTACTGATTCGGCCACCACGCCCGGTATATATAACTGTGCATGCCATAGCCATTGCTATATAATGGTTATGACTGTAGCCAAGATGATTCTCCTTGATATAAGGTAACCAACTATATATAGACTATACATTGAGTGGGTTATATGAAACAAAACCACAGATGGATTCTCTCATTGGAGAAAACAAACCTGATAAATATTGTTTATGGCCCTGTCACATTACAACGCTTCTCGCCGGCGCGTCGCCAACGCGCAAATCACTTTTAATCATCGAGTCACATCAAACTTTTCGGCGTCAGCGCAACATACTGGTAGCATGCGGCCGACGTTGTGGTAAATGTTTGGCGTGCCGTCCTGATATGACCTTAGATGTTGGTAGGATGTAAAACAACAAAAAGCAACCATTTGGCGCAACATGTGGGAACATCCCTCACATGTGCACGGCGTATGCCTAGCATTCACATAACGTTATTCCAGCAATATCGATGCGCTTCTGACGTCGCCATAATGTTGGCACCCGCGCATTGTTGGTCGTTGAAAGTCTTGTGCAAGCACAAAACTTCGCCGATTCCCTGACGCGCACTGCCAACCCTCGCCGACCATCAACAAATACCAACACACGCGTAATGCTTCCTGATGTATCCCGACGTTGCACCAAAAAATCACATACGTCGACACGCGTTGGTGAGAAGCGTCGTAATGTGACAGGGCTATTAAAGCGGTGAAGTATCAAATTTTCAAAACCAAAGCAACCATGTAGATTTTATTCTATATATTTAGCTTAGATACTGATGCACTTATTGGGCATGTATTGCCACATAGAAGGGAATACTGAGGCAATTTAATCAAACCTGTTACTGCAGAAGGCTATGGTGTCAGAGTGGTAGCGTGCTTGCCAAAACTAATCTTACATGTTTATACTTTGAATATCGCAAAAGTTAGTAATTTAAAATAAAAGTTACTTCAAACTAAAGTAAGGTAGATAATAACAATCAGTTTAATATATGTATATTAGAAAAGTGACAGAAACTCAAAACGATCGGACTATGCGACTTTAATAAATGGGCCAGTATCTACATTGCATAATTATGCAGAATCAAATCTGGATAATTGTTTTTGGTTTCGAAAATGTTATGTTCTCGTCGGATTATGTGTATTTAATAACACTGTCACCCATATATCAATTATGCAGTGCCTTAGCTATACCAAATTCAATATACTCTTGACGAGGTAACCATAATAACCTTGAACTTGACCAGGGCTACACTAGGCTCACTGGTTAGAATAGCTGCGTTGTAGCAGTTATCAATAAAACAATGCTTCGCGTGCCTTACTTACGTAGCGTGGTTCCCCGCCACAGTTGTATAGAGCTTAAGCTAAGATTCCTGATATGCAGTATGCAAATGCGAATGCAAATGTGAATGCGAATGTGAACGCGGCAAAAAATCGAAAAGCATGTAAAGGCATAGTAGCGCCCATACATCCGAATGCGAATGCGTCAAATGAATCGACCCATAGACCGATCGGTACGAATGCGAATGCGAATGCTGCTGCATTTGCCATAGAAAAGAACAGTAACTTTCAGTTTCTTTCACAAATTTGGAGCAAAATAACCCAAAAATAGCATGGGTATCTTTTGTTTTTTTGTGGTTTTTTTTGTAACCACCCCACAGCACAAAAGGTAGACATCGGCTATTGGGGCTCGGCATGGGTATCTATGTCGCATATAGTATTCACATTCGCATGCCGCATACCGCATACCACATATATGGAATCTTAGCTTTACACTTGGCACAAAGCATTACGTCATGGGGACCAGTGTATGTGTTCCTCTGCGCATGCGCTACTCTACGGCAGAGCCGTCAAGACATCAAACCCAGAAGCCATAAATTTAGAGTTAGCTTGTGCAATAACTATGTGCTGGTATCTCACTTTGAGAGTTTTAGTTGAATCATGTATGTTCTGGGAATGTAAATATTGATCCTAAAATAAATGCCAGGATTGGTATATGTTATATGCTTAATGCCTTCATGTTTTATGGGATTAATACCTTGACGGCTCTGCCGGCAACTAAGTTACCTACTTACAATGCAACTGTGAATAAACCTTTATTGACCAGAAAGCCATACAGTGATCAGATCTGATTCTCTGGATACATTCTATGAAATGTCTAAATGGTGCTGATAGCATGTCCTCTGTGTTTATATCCATTCGTGAAATGGATAAGCCTACAACAGACTCACGGACAACACGACGTAGAGCTGATGGAGAAGTTGTTGGTTTTATTACCAAAGTCATGGATTATGGCTACAAGTACATCCAGAACATCAATATGCATGAGATTCTGAGGATCTGATCAACACCTAATGTCTATATATTCACTTTAAAAAAAGTAAAGCTTGTTTTATTTATCAATGCCTCTAGAGCACATTGAGTTTTATCATCAGCTATTGGAAGTCAATCATTCTGACATATTTCTTTGGAGGAAACCCATTGCTGCCACATAGGCTACTCTTTCCAATAAGCAGCAAGGGGTCTTTTATATGCACTTTTCCACAGACAGGACAGCACACACCACAGCCTTTGATGAATCAGTTGTTGACGACTGGTTGGAATGGAAAATAGCCCAAATTGTAAATGGGTCCACTGAGCAGGATCGATAGGATATATATTTACTTTCAACATAGTGTCGTAGGGGTAATGAAAATGGGATATATTCCACGTAGAGCAGGATTTGCATTCTGAGCTAGTGTGCTAACCATCACACCACTTAGGCTGCCTGATGTCATCACACTATTCACACCTAGCTGTCTATGCAGCTCCTTACCTGAGAGGTCAGTGCAGATTACTACACTCGTCCCCCTGGTGTTTAGATAGTTAACATCCATAAAGCCTGGTACACACCTCCCGTATACGATTCACGCGCTAAAACTGACTGCCTGACAGGACCCGTCACAACCCGACCCGTCCCTTTCCCGACTAAAACTGCCCGATTCATTTTCCGAATCTTATAAAAGCCCCGTACACACCTCCCATATAAAACCTAAAACTGAGTTTTAAGTCGCAATCGCAAGGCTCTGGTGTGATAGGGGGTTACACACCTAAAGACTGAAACCGACTAAAACTCAAACTTTGTCGCGAAACAGGCAGTTTTAGGTTTTATACGGGAGGTGTGTACCAGGCATAAGTCGTCTTAATGCTTTCAATTACATACAGACAATGCACTTACGTATATATTCACAGAGCAGGTTCAACAAACATAGCTTGTACCGCATCCAGGTCACAGCAACCAGTGTCATGAGGATGATTGATTGATTGATTGATTGATTGGTGGTTGCTTTATGCTGTGTCAGCAGCATAGGCCATATTCACAGTGAGAAATGTTTATTTTTGTTCAAACCATCGCTCTTACATGTAAAAGCATACAATCAATTTTGTGTCAATGGACACTCATGAATTTTGTAAACTCACAATCAAATAGTTTCTGGTCAAGCTAAATAAAATTCTAAATCGTGTGTGCTAACCATTTCACCACCTATGCTCGCTCATGTCACACACCTATTTGTGTGAACGCTCAACGACATCACGCTGTTCCGGAAGTGTTTATTCTTACCTTTCAGGTCTCACAGTACTAATTCACGTCATGAGCGATAATACAGGTAATCAGCGTACTACGACTACTACGTAACATCTCCTCCTTTAAGTTTGAGACACACTCATAGTAAAGTCCACCTATCTAGTAATGTGATTTTGCAAATTCTGATCATGCAAATACTTTGTAAGAATATAATACATATATATATTTTTTTTAATACATGTAGTACTACACAGATCCGTAGGTTTTCATTTAATGTATGACTAATCTGCTTTGGTATATTCAGCACAAAGATCTCTTGGTTTTGATTATTTAAAAAAAACTAACTTAGCGGACATTTAATGTCTGGAAATTTGGTTGACAAAACTACCTATACCTGGGGGGCAATCTGATTTCGCGTCCACGCCTTGTGAACTGTTTGGGCTCTGCTGGCGTTTCAATAGGTGTAATCGTTGGTTTGACAATAGTTGTGCTCTCCCGAGGCTTTTCCTTCACAGGGGTTGTGGGTTTTGTCATTAGAATCTCCTGTGGGACTTTCTCCTTATCCACTGTTTTCTGCAGAATTATTGGCATTGGTGCCTTGTCTACAAATGTCTCTTGGGCGATTTTGGTTGGTGTGGCCATGTTGTTTTGTGTGGCTTCAATGTCCCTGGCCTGCCGAATATCTTTCCGATTCCTTCTGTAGAAACGTCCACCTCTTTCTATCTGATAGGACCTTGGTTCTGGTCCAATACGGGTGATTTTGGTTGGCAGCCATCCTATTTGTGTTCTCACCCGAACTCTTTCACCCATCTCTAGCTGTTCCCTGGGTGCGTGTAGCCCTCTTTTGTCGTATTGATATTTTGCGCGCTGAGCTTTTTCCTCCAGTGCGTCTGACAAATTAACCGTTATAGGGTTTGGTCTTAGTTGTTGCATTGTTGTTGGAATAATTGATCTTAATCTCCGACCTTGAGATATTTGAGCTGGTGATCCAATTCCCTCGATTGGTGTGTTGCGCCATTCTAGTATAGCAAGGTTAATGTCTGAATTTGCGCTTTTGCATCTTTTCATTATCCGCTTGAGGACTTTTACCTGGCGTTCTGCAAAGCCGTTGCTCTGTGGATATTCTGGTGATGATTTTATGTGCACAAATCCGTACTCCTTTGCAAAGACTGAAAATTCACGGCAGTCATACTGAGGGCCGCCATCTGAAATTATCTGTTCTGGTATGCCGTGGAGTGCAAATTGTTCTTTCATGAATTGTATAATGGCATAGCTCTTGGTGTCCTCAGACAACTTTGTGTATTCTACAAATTTGGAGTAATAGTCTGCTATCAAGACATATGTATCTCCATCAAATGCAAATAAATCACTGGCAACTTTCTGCCATGGTCGCTCAGGAATTTGTGAGATTATCATAGGTTCTTTCATTTGCTTTGTTTTGTGCTCTGCACAAGTACTGCATTGCTCACACATTTCTGTAATCTGTGCCGACATTCCCGGCCAGAAAAATACATCCTTCGCACGTTTGTTGCATTTTTCAACACCTAGATGGCTTCGGTGAATTTGTTTTAGCATTTCATTCCTTGATGTTGCTGGAACAATCAATCTGTTATCTCTTAAAACTAACCCTTCAGATATGTATATCTCATCCCGCACATTCCAGTACGGTTTTACCTCCTGGGGTATATGTATCTTGTCGTTGGGCCATCCTGTCATGGCATATTTACTCAACATTTGAAGTGTTGTATCATTTGCAGTCTCTTCTCGTAGCATTTCAAGCCTTACATCTTTTATCGGGAGATTCCTTACAGTATGAACCTCATAGTCTTCATTTCCGTCATCTGGTTCTGTGTTCTTCGTGCAAGGACCTCGGCTTAAGGTATCTGCTACTGTCAGGTCAACTCCTTTTCACCAAACCACCTCAAAGGTGTACTTCTGCACCTTGAGCATCATCCTTTGGATACGTGGGGGTGCTGCGCCCAATGGCTTCTTGTCCAGAGTCTCAAGGGGTTTATGATCTGTCTCGACCGTTACATCTGTTCTTCCATAAATGTAGTCATGGAATTTTCCACATCCCATGTGATCGCCAACATCTCTTTTTCAATCTGACCGTAGTTCTTTTCTGACGGTGTAAGTACGCGAGAAGCGTATGCAACTGGCTTGTCATCTTGAAACAAACATGCTCCTAAGCCATAGCTAGAGGCATCAACAGACACTGTCAGTCTCTTAGACAAACTATAGTATCTCAAAACAGGCGCTGTTATGATATCGTTCTTCAAGGTCTCGAAAGCCTTGTCTTGTTCTTGATCCCAGTGCCAATGCACTTGGTTGTTCTGCAACAATCTCAGTGGTGCCGCTTTCTTGGACAAGTTTGGAATAAACTTACCAACGTATGTTACCATTCCTAACCATCTTTGCACCTCTTCAACACACTTGGGTGTTGGAAAATCGGTTATAGCACACACTTTCTCCGGGTCGATTTCGACACCTGTGGCCGAAAACATATGCCCTTGGTAACGCACACTATTTACGGCAATCCTTGACTTCTCTCTGTTTAGGCCTAAGCCTCGTTCCACTGCGTGGTCCAATACTCGCCTGAGTATTCTGTCATGCTCTTGCACATCTTCACCGGCAATGAGAATGTCATCCCGTATTATTTCTACTCCTTCGATGTCACTAAACATCTCTGTGATCGTGCGCTCCCAAACTTCGGACGCTGATGCAATCCCAAAAGGCATTCTCTTAAACTTATATCTGCCAAATGCAGAATTAAATGTCAGCAACTTTGATGTTGCTTCTGTCACCTTTATCTGGTAAAATGCCTGTCCTGCATCCAGAACGGAAAAAACTTTCTTTCCTGAGAGTTGTGCTGCTACATCCTCGACTGTCCGCATGGGGTAATGCTCCCGCAAGATACCTTTATTTAATTGATGTGGATCAATACATAGCCTCAACTTGCATGTACTCTTCTCTATGATAACTAATGCATTCACCCATACTGTGGGCTCGGTTACAGGCTCTATAACTTCCTGTGACACTAGAGAATCGAGGGCTTCCTTTAGCCTTCCCAACATAGCATGGGGAACTTTTCTGGGGAGATTTATTATTGGCCGTACTTCTGGCTTCATCTTCGCATCATAAATCGCATCTTTTATCGAACCCAGACCTGTGAAACACTTTTTGTACTTTGGTTCTTCCAAAATCTCTCTTGTCTTAGAATTCTCCTTAGTGACTTCCCACATTCGTTTCACAAGACCCATATCTACACAAGTTTGAACACCCAGGATTGGAGTACTTCTGTCAACCACCATAAATTCTACAGGGTAGAACAAACTTTTATGTTCTACATTTAAAACTACTTTTCCATGAGGTCTGACCTTTGTACCAAAGTACCCTACAAGCCTAGCCTTAGTCTGCACTAACTTGATGTTGGAAAAATGTTTATCATATAAGTCCTTTGATATGGCATTTATCTCACTACCCGTATCAAGCTTAAATTCGATACTTTTACTGTTGACTCGTACAAAAACCTTCCACTCCTTTTCTTTTGTTGGAGTGATTTTGTCAGTGAAATTCGGGGAATTTACTTTACTACAAACATTAACCTGTTTCTCATTGTTATCAGACTCATCATCTTGAACAGTAACAGTTTCAATAAACATGTAATCATCTGTCTCATAACTGGCTTCAGTTTCCTGAACCTCATGAGTCTTTTTCTCATAACATTTCCTTGCATAGTGCCCTCTTCCTCGGCACTTGTAGCATGTGGCATTGCTTGCTGGGCAAACCCCACCACGATGGTTATCGTAGCCACATTTGCTACACCGTCTGTCCAACGTCTGATCTCTCGATCGCCAAGTCTCTCGGTGTTGACCTGAGCCATGATCGTCATGACTTCTCGGGTGACTCTCTCCTCGGCCACCACGCTGACCTCGGCCTCTTCCGCGGCCACGTCCGCGACCACGATTATTCGTGATACGAACTGCTTCGACGCCTTTGGCCAGTCCCGAAAGCGATGCTTCTCCCATCATCTTTTGGCGTGTCTCATGCGTGGCGAAAAGTTGTAGCGCTTTTTCCAGTGTGACATCGTCTTCCTCGTATAGTTTGTCTTTCAACTTTTCATCGTCAAGCATACCACCCACTAACTGATCCCTTATAGCACTATCTTCCGCTTCTCCAAAGTTGCACGTTTCTGCAAGTTTTCGCAGTTCACTCGCGAACTGAGTCCCTGACTCACCAGCCTGCTGTTTTCGTTCATAGAACCGTTGTCGTTCTAAGAGTTTGTTTTGCTTAGGGATACAGTGTTCTTCAAACTTTTTAGCACGGGCTTTAACTTTAGCCTGTCGTCGTTCTCCTCAAACTGGAATGCTTCGTAGATTGCTCTACTTCTCGCGCCGACCAAATTAAGTAGACACATCACCTTTCGTTTCTCGGGTTTTTCATCAAACCTTGTGGCACACATGAAAATGTCAAATTCGGATGCAAACTTTTTCCAATTATATGCAACATTTCCCTGCAGGTCTAGCTCCTTTGGTGGACGAAATGAGGATGTCATGGCTCTCCAACACTACTACAGACAAAACACACTGTCCTTGATTACAGACCAACTATAGCCCACAATTATCGTAGTAAATGTTATTTCTTAATACACTACTCGGAGCACTCAGAGCCTCAAGACTGGTACAATATCAATGTTACCACCACCAACTACGGCATGCACCAACACACTACTAGTGACTAGGCCTACTAAATGTTCATAGTTTTAGTTCCAGTTCTTCTCATGTTTACACATTCAGGCTAATAATCACTTTTACTTTTACTTTATGTTCATTGTGTGTACTCACTCAGAGTTACTTAATGGTCATCAAACACTCATATTCCTTAATTTAATCTGACACCATATTTGTGTGAACGCTCAACGACATCACGCTCGTCCGGAAGTGTTTATTCTTACCTTTCAGGTCTCACAGTACTAATTCACGTCATGAGCGATAATACAGGTAATCAGCGTACTACGACTACTACGTAACAACACCCACCTGACTATGTCGCTCATTGCCTGAGAGGTCAGTGTATGCTATTATAATGGCAACCAATGGAAAGGAGGCAACCACCTCTCACCATCTCCATATATGGAGGATCGAACCAGAACAGCTGCTACTTTGCAACTATTCACTTTCAACATAGCAACCAATAGGAAGGAGGCAAACACCTCTCACCGTCTTCCATATAGACCTATTTCATGTGACGTCAGCATGGGTATCTAGGTCAGTGCACGCGCTTTTTGGCTGCAGGATGACACATTGTCACACTGCAAACTCAATGGCTATGAGCAATCTTCATAGAGAAATGGTGAAATATCTCTAAAACCACACCATTTAGAAACAAACTGCTTGGAAGACATTTAGAAAACATATTCAATGAATAGATTATATTAAATGTTTATGGTTAGGGTTCTGCATTTCTATTAATTTTGAATAAAATAGACCTTTTACTCTGTGCGTACTGGCAAACTCAATGCATTGTCAATGGCTGTGAGCAATCTTCATAAGAAAAGGTGAAACATCTCTAAAACCACACTACTTATAAACAAACTGCTTGGAACACATATAGAAAACATATTCAACGAATAGATTATATTAAATTTATGAGGTTAGGGTTCTGCATTTCTATTAATTTTGAATAAAATAGACGTTTTCCACTGCGTGTACCGGCAAACTCAATGCATTGTCAATGGCTGTGAGCAATCTTCATAGAGAAAAGAAACATCTCTAAAACCACACCACTTATAAACAAACTGCTTGGAACACATATAGAAAACATATTCAACGAATAGATTATATTAAATTTATACAGTTAGGGTTCTGTATTTCTATTAATTTTGAATAAAATAGATGTTTTGCACTGCACATACCGGCAAACTCAATGTATTGTTAATGGCCGTGAGCAATATTGAATTATATTCATACAGAAAAAGTGAAATATCTCTAAAACCACACCACCTAGAAACAAATCGCCAGGTCCACATATAGAAAACATATTCAACGAATAGATAATATTAAATTTATAAGGTTAGGCTTCTGCATTTCTATTAATTTTGAATAAAATAAACGTTTTGCACTGCGCGTACCGGCAAACTCAATGGCAGTGTGCCTTCGTTCTGCAGCCAAGCTGCGCGCACATACACAATGTTAGTAAACATTGAAATAGGTCTATATGGGAATCAAGCCAGCGTTCTTTCCGTGGGGCCATTGAAGTATAATGCAATCGACCATTGAGGCCGACTTACCTACACATCTGTTCTTATTAAGAATTCTTCCGTAGCATTAGAAATAATTATCATTTCATACATTGGTTCTGTGTTATCCTAACAATACTGACTTTGTATCCTGTATTTATCAGAATATTTATCACAATATGCTACATATTGTAATGCCTTATAACTTGCCCCCTGCAATAAATTTGATATCAGATGGGCTCACTTATCACTTATCAGTATCACTTTATTTTTCTTGTTGTTGTTGATGTTGTTGTTGCTGTGGCCGATTGGACGATAAAACACATGTCAATTGGCATGTTCAATGTGGTTATGGATTGAAAGCTAACTTTACTAAACCCGAATGTCATTAATAAATACTTTATTGATGTACTATAAGGTTTGACTTTCAAGCTTATAGAATGTGTAAGGCCTTTTACTTCACCTCGAACAAATTCATCCTACAGTTTGTCGGGGTTAAAACCTTCTACAGTACAAGCCCGTTAACCCAAGCTCGGTTAGACCAAACGATCGGTTAATCCAAACTTTTTTCGGTGGCCCGGCAAAATACTACGATTTATCATATAAAAAAGTCAGTGAAACCAAAGTTGGTTGATTCAAATTGTTGGTTGATCCAAACAAAATTGTCGGACCACAGGCCTCTTCCGGTATGGTTAAACCAAACTTTCATGTCGTTATAAGGTCATTTGAGATCCCACCAACTGTTTTATATGATAAATGGTAGTATTTGACTGGGCCGCCGAAACAAGTTTAGATCAACCGATCGTTTGGTTTAACCGAGCTTGGTTTAACGGGGTTATACTCTATATACATAACAAAAACAATAATCAAAGTGTCCACATACATTGTATATTACATTCATAATGCACCCACGTTTTTGCCAAAGCCAAGTCAAAGTTGAAGCCAAAGCTCAGTTAAACCAATGATCGGTTAATCCAAACAAATTTCTAGGGTCCCTTCAAGTTTGGTTTAATGGGGTTATACTGAATTGGGAAACAAGATGACAGTACAGACTACTGATAAATACTGCATTGTGCATTATGTGTTATTTTTAACTGGGGAAAGCACCTCATAAGTATTGTACTTCTGCTTTCTCCTTTTTCATGTGAAACATTACTGATATAAATATCAACTTGTATGTACAATGATCATGTGGAAATAAATATCCTATCCTATTTCAGATGTTGGTAGGTCTGTGATATATGTTAATATAGATATCATATATAATTGGTCGTAATGCGAAGCATTACGTTTGATGCGAGGAGAGGAGGAGACCCTCCCCCCGCCCCGGGCTGTCGCGCTCCGCTCACACCTCACCGGACGCCACCGCGCGCCGCTCCCTCCCCCGCCCCCCGTGTCGTGCAGCATTCGCTCCTCACCCGACACCCGCTGCTCACCCTCCCCCGCCCTCCCCCGGGCCGGCAGCTTTCACACTCACCTGCTGTTGCCCGCCCCCCCTCTTCCCTTATAAGGCCGCCCGCCGGCCTCCCTCAGACACTCGCCCTCCTGCCGCCGTCCAGCTCTCTGCCCTCTTTTCCTGCTTTGGACCTCACCTCGCCGGACTCCACCTCGGACCGCTGCAACTCCTCAGGCCGCCCCAAGCATGCCAGGACAAGGCAAGGGCTCCCGGACGACCGCCCTGGCCACGCCGGGGCCCTCCTGCGCGGACGCAGGCCCCCGACACTCCCCACCCACGCCTTGGTGCGGGTGGGGGGGGGGGGGGTCTCCGGGGAGGCTCGGTGCGCCTCATCTGCCGCTCCACCCCTACCTCCCCCGCCCGTGCTCGTCAGGAACCAGGTCTGCCTGCCTGCCTGCCTGCCATCACCTAGGTCTGCCTGCCTGCCTGCCATTACCTAGGTCTGCCTGCCTGCCTGCCATCACCTAGGTCTGCCTGCCTGCCTGCCTGCCATCACCTAGGTCTGCCTGCCTGCCATCACCTAGGTCTGCCTGCCTGCCTGCCATCACCTAGGTCTGCCTGCCTGCCATCACCTAGGTCTGCCTGCCTGCCTGCCTGCCATCACCTAGGTCTGCTTTTTTGTTGTTGTAAATATAGTTTATTCATTGAATAAAGTCTTTTGTCAGCGCCGTGGCACTGGTCTTCCAGCCATGTGACAATACAGTTATTTACAATATATGCAGCTAGCCCAAATCAGCTGAACTAACAATATCAAACATTCAAAGGCTTACATATGGTATAGTTTGACATTCACATACAAAAATAGCAGTTATATGTTGTATTCCTACACACTTGATACATACATGTGTATTGATTAGACCTTTACATACGGAGTGGTTAGGTACATAGTTTTCCTTCATAGGTTGTATGCCTACTATGTTGTGAATTGCAAAACTATCATGTTGTTGGAGTTAACATTTTGAGATGGAGTGAGTGTTAGTAGAATAGTTTGTTTATTCTGTTAGATAGAGTGTGGTTAGCTTATAGGGCTATGCTTAAAAGGTTAATACCTCAGGTGTGTTTTTTGACTACATGAAGTAGTTTGAGTAAGTAGGTTGTTAGTAATGATGGGATAAACAATGCTTGGAGGATTGTATGTTTCAGTCATTTAATAGTCTAGTACAGACTTTATTAGTGTCTATGTTTGTACAAAGACCCCATAATACCAAGACAGCTCACTCAGCCTGTACTGTGTAATCAAAATGATCAAACCCACCACGTGGTGCGCTGGCCGTTCCCCTGCTAAACAGATGCCACAATATATGCACAAATGAATATATGAATGTGAAAGCTGTGTGACGATGGCGACGATGATGTGTGCCTGTTCATAGCAATCCGATATTGATGTGTATTCACGCTTACCCGCCTCATGCATGATATAACCGTTTGTGTTTACATGTGAAACACCACCCAGCAGCTGGGTCAATCAAACCCACTACAAGGTGGCACCGCAAAATTTACATCACATGGGAGAGATAGGGAGTGAGCCGTCCCAGTACCTGCCTGCCTGCCATCACCTAGGTCTGCCTGCCTGCCTGCCATCACCTAGGTCTGCCTGCCTGCCTGCCTTCACCTAGGTCTGCCTGCCTGCCATCACCTAGGTCTGCCTGCCTGCCTGCCTGCCTGCCTCACCGCAGTCACCATCGGATTGATGGTCACCCACGTCACCCACCTCACCAGCCATGGCACCCTAGGTCTGCCTGCCTGCCATCACCTAGGTCTACCTGCCTGCCATCACCTAGGCCTGCCTGCCTGCCTGCCATCACCTAGGTCTGCCTGCCTGCCATCACCTAGGTCTGCCTGCCTGCCTGCCATCACTGCCTGCCATCACCTAGGTCTGCCTGCCTGCCTGCCTTCACCTAGGTCTGCCTGCCTGCCATCACCTAGGTCTGTCTGCCTGCCTGCCTCACTGCAGTCACCATCGGATTGATGGTCACCCACATCACCCACGTCACCCACGTCACCCACGTCACCCACATCCCCCAGCCATGGCACCCTAGGTCTGCCTGCCTGCCATCACCTAGGTCTACCTGCCTGCCATCACCTAGGCCTGCCTGCCTGCCTGCCATCACCTAGGTCTGCCTGCCTGCCATCACCTAGGTCTGCCTGCCTGCCTGCCATCACCTAGGTCTGCCTGCCTGCCATCACCTAGGTCTGCCTGCCTGCCTGCCATCACCTAGGTCTGCCTGCCTGCCTGCCTGCCATCACCTAGGTCTGCCTGCCTGCCTGCCATCACCTAGGTCTGCCTGCCTGCCTGCCTGCCATCACCTAGGTCTGCCTGCCTGCCCTCCTCCAAGGAGCAGACCACAGCCCAGCCCAGCCTCACAGGAACCCTCTGCCGACATCACATCTCAGGAGCGGGCCTCCCTTTTTTGGCCGCCCGCTCCCCCTCCACCTAGGCCCCGGACCTCCTCCCCCCAGGCCTCAGGAGCGGGCCTCCCTTTTTTGGCCGCCCGCTCCCCCTCCACATAGGCCCCGGACCCTCCTCCCAACCAGACCTGCATCCCCGGGCTCCCGCCTCGGGCCCCCCGTGACCCCGCCTCGGGCGCGCCTCGAACCCTCTCCTTACTCTTTGGCGGAGGGCTCCTCGGCCCCCCCCTCTACCAGAACTCTGACATTGCTCCTTATGAGCCCCTCCTGTATTTATCTTTCTGCTCCTCATGAGCCCCTCACTGCATTGCTCCTCCCGAGCCTGTTTATTTGCTCCTCATGAGCCCGTCCTTGCTTTTTTCCTCCTCAGCCTGCTTATTACCTTCCTCTGTATGCTCTGTTTGAGGCGTTAATAAACGACTTTTCTTTCCACCCCCGCCTTGCCTTCTTCCTTTTCGCGCATCGGTCGTAATGCGAAGCATTACGTTTGATGCGAGGAGAGGAAGAGACCCTCCCCCCGCCCCGGGCTGTCGCGCTCCGCTCACACCTCACCGGACGCCGCCGCGCGCCGCTCCCTCCCCCGCCCCCCGTGTCGCGCAGCATTCGCGCCTCACCCGACGCCCGCTGCTCACCCTCCCCCGCCCTCCCCCGGGCCGGCAGCTTTCACACTCACCTGCTGTCGCCCGCCCCCCCCCCCCTTCCCTTATAAGGCCGCCCGCCGGCCTCCCTCAGGCACTCGCCCTCCTGCCGCCGTCCAGCTCTCTGCCCTCTTTTCCTCCACCCACCCACCCAACTTTCCCTTTCTACCCTGCTCCCTCAGAGGCGGAGGGCTCCTCGGCCCCCCCTCTACCAGAACTCTGACATTGCTCCTTATGAGCCCCTCCTGTATTTATCTTTCTGCTCCTCATGAGCCCCTCACTGCATTGCTCCTCCCGAGCCTGTTTATTTGCTCCTCATGAGCCCTTCCTTGCTTTTTTCCTCCTCAGCCTGCTTATTACCTTCCTCTGTATGCTCTGTTTGAGGCGTTAATAAACGCCTTTTCTTTCCACCCCCGCCTTGCCTTCTTCCTTTTCGCGCATCGTAGAACGTGGCTTCAACGGACTATTCTGCATTCAGAACAAGCTGCCGGTATTGCACTCAGTCACATTATCCTGATACTGAGCAAACCAGGCTTTGCCATATCCTAGTAATGTCGAGCATCAGGCTAGGTAGCGGCAAGTATCAATTTTGTAAGTCATTTATTTGACTCGGCTTTGATTCGAACACCCGATCAGATGATATAGCGCAAGTTCATATCGCAAACTCTACTAGTAGAGATTATTTTATGCATGTGTAATGACTTTTCTTCTATTTGTAAATAAATAAATAAACCCGCTTTACGCAACAACTCACGATTTCGCACTGTATCAATAGCGATGGGATTTGGAGATGGAAATAGGAAAATTAAACAATATATTTGTTTAGCATTGTTTTCCTCTGTTCTTATGGATAACCTTCTACCAGCATATATTTATATTACTTTGGTTTGAATTAACTTTGAATTAAAATTACTAACTTCGTAGATATTTGAAGTATAAACATGCAATATTAATTCACTTCACTTGGCCCAGAACAGTAAGAGGAAACAAGAAGATATAATTTAAGAATTTATTAAAAATAAATGAGACCCACAGGTAGGATAGGCAAGCGGGTGACAGTGACCCAGTTTGTGTTTGGTAATCATGATCAAGTGGTCGACAGGGACCAGTGGATGAGCAGGTCAGAGCAGACTGGAGCAGGAGACATGTAGACCCATCAGCGCGCACCCCCCAAGTTAGAGGGAGGGTGGGTGGGAGAGTGAAGTGCACAGGACCGTGACAGGCGAGGAAGTGAGCGTGAAAGGGGAAGAGCGAGAACAGGAAAGGATGAAGTGGCCTCGTTCATAAATGATCCATGTCAGCCTCGCCAACATGCTCAATGTTCGCATGCTTTTCAAAAGTCTGACTCCATAGACTTCAACAGTTCAAAAGTAACACATTTTATTAAATTGACTTAATGCAGCACCAAATACCTTTTTAATAAACATTTGTATGCATCTTAAAGTTGTATGGTCCAATGAAATATAATTTTGTCAAAATTAAAACAACTACTTACATTTGATCCTATATATCCACCTTAGAGACTGGTGTATTAGCTAATGATTTGGGACAGCATATACAGAATAACCAGTGAATTTATAAGCTCACCCCTTTAGACACTCACTTTGAAACACCCATTATGCAGGGAGGCCATTAACCAACTAGGCCAATCTCGTGACCTCATTAGCCTCTCCCCCCAACCAAGTAGGCCTACTGTGCAGGGTCATCTCACATCACGTGGTCACCACGAGATGACCATCTGGGTCATAGCCACAGGACTTTTGACAAGCTTGTCAAAATTATTGTTGGTTCTTTCAGCTCAAATTACTTCAAAGCTAATCATCTTTAATCAAAATCACTCCGGACTAATGATTAGTAGCTCGTAATGATCAATTTGATATATTTATCTAAAAAATAAGACACAAATTCTAATGCCATCGGACTATGCAACTTTAATACAATCTTGTTTTCAGCACTGAAGCACTGGTCCTCCAGCCATGGTTAACTTCAGTCATTTACACTATTTAATCACCAAGAACCATTTTAAGGTAATAAAATATTATTATTACATTCAGCTAATTATGTGTTTGTGGTATATTTGCTTAGCACCACGCATTCAGTTCATGATTACACCAGTAGGGGGCCTATGTAAGTTGGAAAAAGATGATCAAATAAAGGTTTTGTTTTCGAAAATTTGACGCTTTCATCGGACTGTGCAACTTTAAAGCCGCATAGTCCGATGAAAAAATAACATTTTCAAAACCAAAACAATTATCTAGATTTGATTCTACATATCTACCTTAGATACTGATTGATGCACTTATTAAACATTTACCGGCACATAGAAGGGAATACTGAGTCAATTAATAGAACCGGTTACTGCAGAAGCCTATGGTGATAGAGTTTTGGCAAGCTTGCATGTTTCCATTTCAAATATCTCAAAAGTTAGCGATTTAAAATAAAAATTACTTCAAACTAAAGAAAGGTAGATTGGAATGAACAACCTAATATGTTTATCTCGGTTAGAAAATGAGAGAAACTCAAAACCATCGGACTGTGCAACTTTAATATATCTAGTTTTCCTAATATTCTCATGTCTGCTATCCTAACAATCCTTTTTGTGAATATACAAATTCCACCTCGGTTGGATGGAGCAAAAACCAGCACGCGCTTGCAGCGAACAGCTTTGTCACCTTTGTGGATATCTTTGCCCTCCCACCCACTCCCCCTTTATAGCTTTCTTTTTATAGGATTTCTTTTTCTAAGAACCACTTTCTATTTCTACCACCTACCGGAAACGGCGTCTACAGGGTCCCGTAGTGCACACACGTTTACGCATGTAACCGTGTTTGTTTGTTTTGTGTTTTATGTCCTAGCAACATCTAAGGTCATATTAGGACGGATACTGACTTGTGACAGTGCACACTCATAGCAACTTTATAGTGCTGCCCCACTGGGACACCAGGCCGCCAGCACCATGACCTGATATCCCACTCAGTCACATTATCCTGACACTGAGCCAACCAGTCCTTGCCCTATCCTAATATTAATAATGCCGAGCGCCAGGCTAGGAAGCAACAAGTATCAATTTTTAAGTCATTGGTTTGACTTGACCAGGATTCGAACCCATGAACTCATGGGTTCAGATCTCCTGATCTCCCAAAACAGGAGACGGACGCTCACTCATTCGGCCACCCCGTCTGGTTTGTAACCATGAGAGTGCTGGGAGAGTGTCACCGAACACTTCTTCCCATGAAGACAAAACACACACACACTCTCCAAATATGCTGCATTGTGAACCCCGCCGCTTCACTGATACATGATTGGAGAGTGAGTGTGAAGTTCTCTTTTTCACTGATTCACAAATGGAGAGTGAGTCCGAAGTAGGCCCCTACACGTGTTCACTGATACATGATCGGAGAGTGAGTGTGAAGTTCTCTTTTTCACTGTTACACGATTGGAGAGTGAGTCCGAAGTAGGCCCCTACACGTCTTCACTGATACATGATTGGAGAGTGAGTGTGAAGTTCTCTTTTTCACTGATTCACAAATGGAGAGTGTGTCCGAAGTAGGCCCCTACACGTGTTCACTGATACATGATTGGAGAGTGAGTGTGAAGTTCTCTTTTTCACTGTTACACGATTGGAGAGTTAGTCTGATGTTGAAGAACTGTCGTATTAGAATTATTAAGAATCACTCATTGTGTTTTCCTTTGGTGTTAAACCGTTGTTGTCAAGTCAAATAATATGTGACAGCGACCACAAAGATGTGGTGAAATGGTTAGCACACTGGAATGCAAACAGATGTGGGTTCGACACTATTAATGCTGAGCGCCAGGCTAGGAAGCGTTAAGTATCAACTTTTTAAGTCATTTGTTTGACTCGACCGGGAACCGAACTCCTGACCTTCCACACGCGAAGCCCGTGCTCTACCGATTAGGCCACACCGCGCCCGGTCAAAGCCATGGGACTATGCAACTTTAATGTTTTACATAGAAGGAAGAGATGGCCTTAAAGTCGCCAGCTATCCGCCGCGTGGAAAACAAACGAACTCGGGAATGCGCCGGCGGCGATTTGTATATTCGGGTGTAATCGATTATTCAACTCGGGTCACTCGAGCCACTGTTTTGTTTACACTCGGCTCGATTTAATTAAATTTCATTATTTTAGTATGTAATTCTGTTAAATATGATCGCATTCAATAGATTTCGGCGTAATCGGTCCCTAACCATGACAGGCAGTATAAATCTTCAAGAAAAAAAAAAAACACTGCCGGGCACAAGCTGAGAACCAGCGAATCTTGTTACTGTGTGAGCCTGTTGCCGGCACAATTTCAGCCAATCACAGCGCAGCTTTTGCATTGCAAATGGCCGCCGCCTATGGGGGCGGCCATTTTGAAGACAACAAACTGCCATTGCAGTTCAGACTAGCACTGCCCTGGTCCATACTCTCCCCACACATACTTGGTTCATTTAAACATAAAAACTAAACAAGATTGTGCTTGGAGAGCATTTGTCGGAGTACGCGCAGTGTCCCAGCGAGCTATAGCTGGTCCCTTTAAAAACAAACAAAACAAAATGCCCGTGCAAACAAATGTCACGTGATTTGTCACGTGACTTTGTGGGCGTCGATGCAAATCAAGTTTGTTTATTAATGTTAGGGTGTTTTACTTCCTGGCAATAGTTAAGTTCATGTGCGGTGTTGCGGTTTCCGCCCTCCGTCAGTTTCAGCCGTACACTGTCGTCAATTGCATTGTCAATGGCCGTGAGCAATCTTCATACAGAAAAAGTGAAATATCTCTAAAACCACATCACCTAGAAACAAATCGCTTGGTACACATATAGAAAACATGTTTACTAAAAAGATTATATTAAATTGATATGGTTAGGGTTCTGGATTTCTATTAATTTTGAATAAAACTAATGTTTTGCACTGCGCGTACCGGTAAACTCGAGGCATTGTCAACGGTCGTGAGCAATCTTCATACAGAAAAAGTGAAATATCTCTAAAACCCCACTCCTAGAAACAAATCGCTTGGTACACATATAGAAAACATGTTTACCAAAAGGATTATATTAAATTTACAAGGTTAGTGACGATGCTGTTCGATTTTGACGCATGCGCAGAAGCGATGCGGAGAGCTGAAACCGACAGGGGGCTGAAACCGTGACACCGGTGTTGCAGTTTCCGCGGCTCACCAGTTTGCGAGGGACACATCCATTCAAATGCATTGTTAATGACCGTGAGTGATCTTCATACAGAAAAAGTCAAATATCTCTCACATTACACCACCTAGAAACAAACCCCTTGGCACACATACAGAAAACATATTCAACAAATAGATTATATTAAATTTATAACCTTAGGGTTCTTGATTTCTATGAATTTTGAATAAAACTAATGTTTTGCACTGCACGTACCGGCAAACTCAAGGCATTGTCAATTGTCGTGAGCAATCTGCATACAGAAAATACATCAAAAGTGAAATCTCTAAAACCACACCACCTAGAAACAAATCGCTTGGTACACATATAGGAAACATCTCTACCAAAAACATTATAGTAAATTCATAAGGTTAGTGATGATGCTGTTCGATTTTGACGCATGCGCAGAAGCGATGTGTTCCTCGCAAACTGGTGTGCCGTGGAAACTGCAACACCGGGATGCACCTCGCCGGTCCCCCAGTGCGGGGTGCAACACGCCACTCCCTCGGAAGTGTTTTATGCATTTTAACTTTTGCATACATATGCATATATATATAAAGAGTTCACGCGCAAATCCCCGTAAACGCCAATCCAACAAATGTAGTTTAAATAAAAGATTTGTACCTGAAAATAATTGTAATTCTCAATAATTCCACTTTTTCTTATGATCATGATCACATGATTATAAAGCGATTATTAAAAAAGGTAAGCCTTTTTTTTTAATCGAAGGTTTGATTCCAATGTTCAGCTCAATTTTTGGATTGGCGTTTAGGGGTTTTGCGCCTGACCTCTTCGACTGTATATATATGACTATATATATAGCGTTGAGAGTGAGGTGGGTTGGTGTGCTTGATATTGTAACTGGACTCCTCTGGCGGCAGCCATTGTTCCACTCTCGCGTTATCTCGCGTTATCTCGCGTTATCGCCTCCGTGACCAGGTGCAGAATGCTTTACGAGGCATCCGCTTGGCGGCGCTGCGGCAAACAACCAAACACTGCCACCCGAGAAGGTGTCATTGATCAAAGTCTGACCACAGAGACGGCCGCTTGCCACCGGATTATGTTCGTTGGCAGCCCATGAGGACCAGCCGCTACAGGATCCAATTTTATTTGAGCTCTCATAATTTTTGTATTGATTATGATGGTAAGATGGCCACAAGGGTCAGTCACTATGGGATCTCGTTTTACTTGAGCTCTCGTCACTTTTGCTTTGATTATGATGGTAAGCAGGACATGGGGCTAGTTACTACATGACCTAGATTCATTCGAGCACTCTACTGACACTCATGGTGACTTTCAATGCTGCCCCAATGCTGGTTGGTTCTTGGAGTTTTAGATCCTGGCAACATCTGAGGTCATATGAGGATGGATACTGACTTGTGACAGTGTGCACTCATGGTGACCTTACTGTGCTGCCCCACTGGGAGACCACGAGGTGAGGTGTAATACGGTTGCTTTCGGAACAGGTCAGTAGAGAGTCAGAAGCTACAAATGCCCGCCAGTGCTCATGAAACACCATTTTCATTGCAAAAGTGTTTTAGTGC
Organism: Branchipolynoe longqiensis; assembly: GCA_030323885.1. NCBI lineage: Eukaryota > Metazoa > Annelida > Polychaeta > Phyllodocida > Polynoidae > Branchipolynoe > Branchipolynoe longqiensis. Next base: position 11,001,946 of record CM059193.1, on the reverse strand, counting down.
GGAGTGCTGGGTTTTAGACAGTAGGCATCACCTCTTAGCTTAACTTGTTAGCCAAGATTAGTGTCTTATCATCTTAATATCTTCGATGAGGTGCATGCATCTCTATGATATTAAACTGATTTTTTTTAAATTGGAGTTTACTCCTCTAGTGGCATCCCTTGTGGTAGAAGCTACCTTTCAGTTCCTCAAAAGGAGGGTTCTCTAGCTACAATTTAGGTCTTATTTTCATGACATAGAGCACAGATTTCTCTACAAAATCTTCATCAAATCACTCAAAGGGGGATAAAAGAGTTCTCGAATGTTATAAAAAAAACGTCCTGTTGACGTTTAAAAACGTCTCTATAACGTTATAAAATAATGTTATATAACATTATTTACTGCATACAAAATAACGTTTATATGACGTTTTTTTATAACATTATTGTAACATTCAATAACGTTATACTGACGTCAGTGTGACATTTTTTGTTGTTAGCTGGGCAGGCTGCTGGAACCATGACCAGATATCCTACACAGTCACCTAATCCTGATACTGTGCTATCCAGGTTTTGCCCTATCTTATTAATGCCAAGCTCCAGGCAAAGACCCTATAATACTAAGACGGCTCACTCCCTATCTCTCCAATGGTAAGTGCCACCTTGTGGTGGGTTTGATCAGCCCAGCTGCTGGTTGGTGTTTCACATGTAAACCCATACAATTATATTATACATCAGATAGGTAAATATCATTACACATCAATATGACATTTTTTTTTTTTTGGTGACAAGTTTTTTATTCTTCCCATAACGTATAAGCTCCCGTGAGGATGCTTTTTTTACAATGCTGGACAGCTGTGATACTGGATTGGTCTGGTCCCGCACTCAGGAGTGTTTACCTGATCTTTCTCGGGCCAATCTTTGCGGTTTTGGGTGTTAGTAGTTTCTATATTAGTTTTTTTGAATTTTCAAAGTTTTTTCCTAACCTGTATATGATAACTTAACCTACTATGTACATTAATGTAGATGACATACAGGCCTGCGGGAGAGGATCCCATCCCAAAATGCTATGAACAAATACACATCATCATCAGCATCATCATCAGCATCGCCATCATCACACATCTTTCACATTCGCATATACATTTATACATATAATATAGCACCTGTTTAACCAAGAGAACAGCCAGCGCACCAAGTGGTGGGTTTGATCATTTTGATTACACAGTACAGGCCGAGTGAGCCGTCTTAGTATTATAGTGTCTTGGCTCCAGGCTAGGTAGTGGCAAGTATCAACTTTATAAGTCATTTGTTTGACTCGGCTGGAATTAGAACTCCCGACCTTCCGGATGGGAAGTTTGCGCTGTGCCGATTCGACGACCGTGTCCGGTTGTCGATCGGCGATGATCGTGACCTACTTATGTGATCAGAGAAAAGAGCTACATATATCCAAGATCTAGGACACTGCTATAAAAACACCACGTGTGAATGCAGACTGGGGCAAAAATACGCATGGGTAAAATTAGTATATGTGGGGAGTGGAGCACCCTCCCCCCTACCCCTCCCCCTGAATCGGTGGAGCGCAGCTACTCGCGTGTGGGAGATCAGGAGTTCGATTCCAGGTCGGGTCAAACCAATGACTTATAAAATTGATACTTGTCACTTCCTAGCCTGGCGCATGGCATTGTTCATGGTGGTTCGCCAACATGGGTAATTTGCACGCAAAACCTTATGGATGCGCCTCCTGGGTTCGCTTCCTCCCCACGGCCACCTACCGGTCTCACCCGCAAAGAGCCGCTCCCGAGACTCTGACATCACGTTCCCCCTCTCGCGACACTCTGACGTCACGGGACCCATCCTCAGACTGCTGGGAACCTCCATACATCACTTCCACTCCGGCAGCCTGACGAGCAACTCACCACCTCCAACTCAGCCGCCCACCCAACCCTTCAACAAACGAACACTCAAACGCGTAGGGTTGCGGGCCTGAGTCGAACAATCCCCGAATTGTAAATTAATAGGATAGGGAAAGAACTTGTTACTGTCAGAATAATGTGACTGAGTGGAATATTGGGTCATGGTGGCAGCAGCCTGATTTCCCAGTGGGGAAGCACTATAAAGTCACTATGAGTGTGCACTGTCACAAGTCCACACCCATCTTGATATTACCATAGATGTTGCCAGGGTGTAAAGTTCCAACAACCAACCAACCACCTTTTTATTGTTCAAGTACACATTCCTGCTATAGACGGGCCTCTACCAGACAACTTAAGGGCACATTAATGTTACTGAATGCTAACACATTCTAACATTCAACACAGCCAGTCCCAAGGATTACCTTTCCAGGGCCGTAGCTAGTGGGGGGGTGGGGGTGAAATGCTGAAAGGTCTCCCCCCCCCCCTCTCCCAACCACCCACAAAAAAAAACGCAGCTTGTACCCGCCTAGATAAAAGAGTCACCTGGTACTTGTAGTACACGGGTGAAGGACAACATAGTGTAAATACGGGCGAAAATATGTTTAGTATGGAACATGAAGTAGAAACTGTGGTTCCATGATCAAATGGACACATATATTGCCACAGATTTGGTGAAATGGGAGAGAATGCAAAAATTGCTAAGGCTGGTACAGTTCGCGCACCAAGTGCCCTGTCACAAGAGCCTGAAAAGTGGCTGGAAGGTGGGTGAAAAGTGGCTGAAAGTGAGTGAAAAGTGAGTGAAAAGTGGCAGGAAAGAGGCTGGAAAGTGGCTGAATAGTGCTTGAAAAGTGGCTATAAAGTGACTGAAAAGTGGCGAAAAGTGGTTGATAAGTAGATGATAAGTGGCTGGAAATGGCCGGAAAATGGCTGGAAAGTGGTTGAAAAGTGGCTGAAAGTGGTTGAAAAGTGGCTGAAAAGTGGGTGAAAAGTGGGTGAAAGTGGGTGAAAAGTGGCAGGAAAGAGGCTGGCTGGAAAGTGGCTGAATAGTGACTGAATAGTGGTTGAAGAGTGGCTGAAAACTGACTCAAAAGTGGTGAACAGTGGTTGATAAGTGTGATAAGTGGGTGGAAAGTGGCTGGAAATGGCCGGGAAATGGCTGGAAAGTGGTTGAAAAGTGGCTGAAAGTGACTGAAAAGTGGCAGAAAGTGGCTGGAAAGTGGCTGGAAAATAGCTGGAAAGTGGCTGAAAAGTGGCTTAAAAGTGGCTCAAAAATAGCTCAAGAGTGACTCAAAAGTGGTTCAAAAGTGGCCAACTTGGGTGGCTGATTTAGGATTTACATCCGAGCAACATATGCGGTCATATCAGTGCGGTTTCCGCTCTTGGACAGTGCTGTCTCATCATTTGTATTGCTGCACCCCTCAGTCACATTATCCTAACACTGAGCCAACCAGTCCTTGGTATAATCTAGCAATGCTGTGCTCCAGGCTAGGTAGTGATTTGTGTTGTTGCTGGGGGGGGGGGGGGTTGTACATTAGTTGATTAAACAGGTGAAATTTCAATCACAGACAATAGGTTTTTTTTCATTCCACTGCATATTGCTCTATCCTAGTAATGCCAAGTGGCAGGCTAGGTACTGACAAGTATCAATTGTTAAGTCATTGCTTTGAACCTGAGCGTTTGAATCCCACGATCTACCAAACCAGGAGGATATAACATTAATTTGGGAATGCAAGTCAAAGTTTTGACACCATAGACTTCAGCAAAAACTTGTTCTATTAAATTGGGTTTGCATTTTACTCCACTTGGGGAATAAAAGGAGAAATACTGAGATAGCTTCGAACCTGAGGGTGCCACTGGTTTATTCTGCCAAGGTCAGAATAGGAATGACCTGTCACGCCCACCCACCCTACATTGTGGCTTACCTCATGCATGGCCCATTTACAACAACATTGCAGCTGGCTTCAGCATCCATCTCCCGTTTTGATAGATCGTCGGTGGGATCTAACCAAGGTCGAGTCAAACGAATGACTTGAAATTTGATATTTGTCACTTCCTAGCCAGACGCTCGGCATTATTAAGATAGTGCAAGGACTGGTTGGCTCAGCGTCAGGATAATGTGACTGTGTGGGATATCAGGTCATGGTGCTAGTGGCCTGGTATCCCAGTGGGGTAGCAGTATAAAGTCATCATGAGTGTGGACTGTCACAAGCCGATGTATGTCCTGATATCACCTTAGATGTTGCCAGGATGTAAAACTCCAATAAGGACCAGCCAACATTGTAACTACAATAACCGGCTCCAACAGCATCGGCAAATCGAGATTGTCGGTCCGATGAATTCAAATTTCAACGTCAACTTCATCTCAGGCTGAGGCTCCTGGTTAAAGCTGCATAGTCCGATGAAATATCAAATTTTCAAAACCAAATGAATTATCTAGATTTGATTCAATATATCTAACTTAGATACTGATGCACTTATTAAGCATTTGTTTCTGCGTAGAAGTCAATTTAACAGAACCTGTTACTGTAGAAATCTATGGTGTCAAAGTTTTGGAAAGCTTGCCAAAACTAATTTTCCATGTTTGCACTCAAATTATCTCAAAAGTTTATCATTTAAAATAAAAGTAACTTTGAACTAATGTAAAGTAGATACTAGTTATCGATCTAATATATTTATCTCAGAAAAAATACAGAAATTCCAAACCATCGCACTATGCAACTTTAATGTAATACAATATTTTGTGTTGTATTGTGACTTTGAATGCAGACTTAATACATTCACAATTGCTACAAATTGAATCTTAGTACATAGAAGCAGGACCAGACCAATTCTGCCATCTGTATTTTCTTTGTTGATAAGTCAAATTGGTGTGAAATTGGGCGCGACCCTGTTTAAAGAGGAAAATAAAATACCAGTGTTTGTGTGTGCCTTTTTGTTGTTGTTGTTGTTGTTTTTTAGGCGTTGTTTCTTCTTCTGTTCATTGAGTAAAACCTCCAAGAGACTCACTCACTCTCCGAATTAGATACTACTGTTGTTTCACTGCTTGTACAGATCTTCTTTTTTTTTGGCTTTGACCATATTTTTATGCGAGTGTAGTGGTTTGCAATTACCTCTCATGCAGGGTTTTGTTTGTTTGTTTGTTGTTGTTTTACATCCTAGCAACATCTAAGGTCATATCAGGACGGGGAGGCAGGGAGTCGCATATACAGGTAGGCGTGGGTAGTATGGCGATATCAGGAAGCCTAGGTGGTGTAATGGTTAGCACGTTGGCCCGGAATGCAAAGAGATGTGGGTTCGAGTCCCGCTTTAGGCACAATATTTCCCATTTTCATCTCCCCATGACACTTATATTGTTTGTGGTACACTTTTGTGTGCTTGAAATATAAATGTTTACATAGTTTTCCTACTAAATTAGTTGACACTCGACTAGCTATTCCAGGCTGTAGGACCGGTTAGAATCACGCATTAAAAATCAATACCTGGCTGTCGGTGTGAACTGTCAACTGCTCTAAACTTAAAGCTGCATAGTCCGATGAAATATCAAATTTTTAAGACGAAATAAATTATCTAGATTTGATTTGACATATCTAACTTAGATACTGATGCACTTATTAAGCATTTGTTTCTGCGTGGAAGGCAATACTGAGTCAATTTAACAGAACCTGTTACTGCAGAAGTCTATGGTGTCAGAGTTTTGGCAAGCCTGCCAAAACTAATTTTCCATGTTTGCACTCAAAATATCTCAAAAGTTTACCATTTAAAATAAAAGTAACTTTGAACTAATGTAAAGTAGATACTAGTGATCGATCTAATATATTTATCTCAGAAAAAATACAGAAATTCAAAAGCATCGGACTATGCAACTTTAATCAGGAAAAAGAAAAAGAGTGTGTTCCCATCCAGATGGAAGAACACTCTCCACCCCGAGGTCTGGAAGCCAACAACTGCGCCTTAAAGCTGCATAGTCCGATACTCTCCACCCCGAGGTCTAGAACTTAGAAGACAACAACTGCACCTTAAAGCTGCATAGTCCGATACTCTCCACCCAGAGGTATGGAAGCCAATGACTGCACCTTAAAGCTGCATAGTCCGATACTCTCCACCCCGAGGTCTAGAAGCCAACAACTGTGCCTTAAAGCTGCATAGTCTGATACTCTCCACCCCGAGGTCTGGAAGCCAACAACTGTGCCTTAAAGCTGCATAGTCTGATACTCTCCACCCCGAGGTCTGGAAGCCAACAACTGTGCCTTAAAGCTGCATAGTCCGATACTCTCCACCCTGAGGTCTGGAAGCCAATGACTGCACCTTAAAGCTGCATAGTCCGATACTCTCCACCCCGAGGTCTAGAAGCCAACAACTGCACCTTAAAGCTGCATAGTCCGATACTCTCCACCCCGAGGTATGCAAGCCAATGACTGCACCTTAAAGCTGCATAGTCCGATGCTCTCCACCGTGAGGTCTGGAAGCCAACACCTTAAAGCTGCATAGTCTGATACTCTCCACCCAGAGGTCTGGAAGCCAACAACTGTGCCTTAAAGCTGCATAGTCCGATACTCTCCACCCAGAGGTCTGGAAGCCAACAACTGCACCTTAAAGCTGCATAGTCCGATGCTCTCCACCCCAAGGTCTGGAAGCCAACAACTGCACCTTAAAGCTGCATAGTCCGATGCTCTCCACCCCGAGGTCTGGAAGCCAACAACTGCGCCTTAAAACTGCATAGTCTGATACTCTCCACCCAGAGGTCTAGAAGCCAACAACTGTGCCTTAAAGCTGCATAGTCCGATACTCTCCACCCAGAGGTCTAGAAGCCAATGACTGCACCTTAAAGCTGCATAGTCCGATACTCTCCACCCCGAGGTCTGGGAGCCAACAACTGCACCTTAAAGCTGCATAGTCCGATGCTCTCCACCCCGAGGTCTGGAAGCCAACAACTGCGCCTTAAAACTGCATAGTCCGATGCTCTCCACCCCGAGGTCTGGAAGCCAACAACTGCGCCTTAAAGCTGCATAGTCTGATACTCTCCACCCAGAGGTCTAGAAGCCAACAACTGTGCCTTAAAGCTGCATAGTCCGATACTCTCTACCCCAATGTCTAGAAGCCAACAACTGTGCCTTAAAGCTGCATAGTCCGATACTCTCCACCCAGAGGTCTGGAAGCCAACAACTGTGGCTTAAAGCTGCATAGTCCGATACTCTCCACCCCGAGGTCTGGAAGCCAACAACTGTGCCTTAAAGCTGCATAGTCCGATACTCTCCACCCTGAGGTCTAGAAGCCAATGACTGCACCTTACAGCTGCATAGTCCGATACTCTCCACCCAGAGGTCTAGAAGCCAATGACTGCACCTTAAAGCTGCATAGTCCGATACTCTCCACCCCGAGGTATGGAAGCCAATGACTGCACCTTAAAGCTGCATAGTCTGATACTCTCCACCCCGAGGTATGGAAGCCAATGACTGCACCTTAAAGCTGCATAGTCCGATACTCTCCACCCAGAGGTCTAGAAGCCAACAACTGTGCCTTAAAGCTGCATAGTCCGATACTCTCCACCCCGAGGTATGGAAGCCAATGACTGCACCTTAAAGCTGCATAGTCCGATACTCTCCACCCAGAGGTCTAGAAGCCAACAACTGTGCCTTAAAGCTGCATAGTCCGATACTCTCCACCCTGAGGTCTAGAAGCCAATGACTGCACCTTACAGCTGCATAGTCCGATACTCTCCACCCAGAGGTCTAGAAGCCAATGACTGCACCTTAAAGCTGCATAGTCCGATACTCTCCACCCCGAGGTATGGAAGCCAATGACTGCACCTTAAAGCTGCATAGTCTGATACTCTCCACCCCGAGGTATGGAAGCCAATGACTGCACCTTAAAGCTGCATAGTCCGATACTCTCCACCCAGAGGTCTAGAAGCCAACAACTGTGGCTTAAAGCTGCATAGTCCGATACTCTCCACCCCGAGGTCTGGAAGCCAACAACTGTGCCTTAAAGCTGCATAGTCCGATACTCTCCACCCCGAGGTATGGAAGCCAATGACTGCACCTTAAAGCTGCATAGTCTGATACTCTCCACCCTGAGGTCTGGAAGCCAACAACTGTGCCTTAAAGCTGCATAGTCCGATGCTCTCCACCCCGAGGTCCGGAAGCCAACAACTGTGGCTTAAAGCTGCATAGTCCGATACTCTCCACCCTGAGGTCCGGAAGCCAACAACTGTGCCTTAAAGCTGCATAGTCCGATACTCTCCACCCAGAGGTCTAGAAGCCAACAACTGTGCCTTAAAGCTGCATAGTCCGATACTCTCTACCCAGAGGTCTAGAAGCCAACAACTGTGCCTTAAAGCTGCATAGTCCGATACTCTCCACCCCGAGGTCTGGAAGCCAACAACTGTGCCTTAGAGCTGCATAGTCCGATGCTCTTCACCCCGAGGTCCGGAAGCCAACAACTGTGGCTTAAAGCTGCATAGTCCGATGCTCTCCACCCAGAGGTCTAGAAGCCAACAACTGTGCCTTAAAACTGCACAGTCCGATGCTCTCCACCCAGAGGTCTAGAAGCCAACAACTGTGCCTTAAAACTGCATAGTCCGATACAGGATGAACGCCAGTTGCCAAGCTCTTGGACCTGCTCCAACGGGACTCCAGCTTCCGCACACTCTCTAGCTGCCCCCCGTCTGAGACTGTGGGCCGTAATCTTCTTACCTTGAAGCCCACACTTATCACCTGCCAAGCTGAGGGCGAGCAGGAAGAGTCGAGCTGTCAAGGGCTCCCCAGAGCACAGCAGCAGGGCTGGACCGGACTTGGAGATTGGAGTTACGGCCTTGTACTGCCTCCAGAGACGCACGGGGCAGCAGATGGAGCTAGGGATTTTTGGCAGCCGTACGTAGTAGGTTTGGCTTGGCAGACGTGTCGTCTTGGTGGATCGGACGCGCACCTTGAGTGACCACTTGTGGATCCGTATGTCTGCACCTGTCAGGTAGTGCCCCGGATCACAGGGAGACTCCGAGAAAAATAAATTAGATTGTCTCAGTAATGTGAAATATCCAATTATCAATGCCACATTTAACACTCGGCCATGTGGGCCCATTTTTTTAAAATATCTGAACATCTGTACAACATGCTTTACTTTTAATGGAAACACTCTTGACACAGCAACATTTTTTACATTCAACACCCCTTTCTTTACTAGCCCAACGCAGTATGAGTCAAATTCCTTAGTTCTTCCCCCCATCATCATAATATATGTTTTTGCGCCACTGAAGTAATTGTTCACCGCACTTGGTGACCGAAGACTACTTGCTAAGTGAGCGAGATACAACATCAGGTCATATTGTTTTGGAGATTTCTTATTAACCTTAAAGTTTCTACAGAACTCACTATATTTATTAAACTGAGAACTTTCCTTTCCTGGGTGGCATCACTGGTTCTGTGCTTGTAGGCAGGATATGTGGTACCTAATCAAAATTGGATCTTCTCTCTCCTGTTGATCTCGATCAAGTGTAAAAAAAAGAAATTTAAAAAAAAATTATAAAAAAAATCAAAAAAAAACCTCCCTTGGGAGGTTTCAAAAATTGCGAGCGCCGATCCATATTTCAGGACGACACCGCGGGGTATTGGGTATAGTTTTCAACGAGCAATAACCGCGCCTCGGATAAACCTCATTACCTACGGTATTGCCACTGCAAAAAAAAAAAACAAAAAAAAACTGCATTTTCTGGGCATGCCGTAGAAGCCAATGACTGCACCTTAAAGCTGCATAGTCCGATACTCTCCACCCAGAGGTCCGGAAGCCAACAACTGTGCCTTAAAGCTGCACAGTCCGATACTCTCCACCCAGAGGTCTAGAAGCCAACAACTGTGCCTTAAAGCTGCATAGTCCGATACTCTCCACCCAGAGATCTAGAAGCCAATGACTGCACCTTAAAGCTGCATAGTCTGATACTCTCCACCCAGAGGTCTAGAAGCCAACAACTGTGGCTTGAAGCTGCATAGTCTGATACTCTCCACCCAGAGGTCTAGAAGCCAACAACTGTGCCTTAAAGCTGCATAGTCCGATACTCTCCACCCAGAGGTCTGGAAGCCAACAACTGTGCCTTAAAACAGAATAGTCCGATACTCTCCACCCAGAGGTCTGGAAGCCAATGACTGCACCTTAAAGCTGCATAGTCTGATACTCTCCACCCAGAGGTCTAGAAGCCAACAACTGTGGCTTAAAGCTGCATAGTCTGATACTCTCCACCCAGAGGTCTAGAAGCCAACAACTGTGCCTTAAAGCTGCATAGTCCGATACTCTCCACCCCAAGGTCTGGAAGCCAACAACTGTGCCTTAAAGCTGCACAGTCCGATACTCTCCACCCAGAGGTCTAGAAGCCAACAACTGTGCCTTAAAGCTGCATAGTCCGATACTCTCCACCCCGAGATCTAGAAGCCAATGACTGCACCTTAAAGCTGCATAGTCTGATACTCTCCACCCAGAGGTCTAGAAGCCAACAACTGTGCCTTAAAGCTGCATAGTCCGATACTCTCCACCCCAAGGTCTGGAAGCCAACAACTGTGCCTTAAAGCTGCATAGTCCGATACTCTCCACCCATAGGTCTGGAAGCCAATGACTGCACCTTAAAGCTGCATAGTCCGATACTCTCCACCCAGAGGTCTAGAAGCCAATGACTGCACCTTAAAGCTGCATAGTCTGATACTCTCCACCCAGAGGTCTAGAAGCCAATGACTGCACCTTAAAGCTGCATAGTCCGATACTCTCCACCCAGAGGTCTGGAAGCCAACAACTGTGCCTTAAAACAGAATAGTCCGATACTCTCCACCCAGAGGTCTAGAAGCCAATGACTGCACCTTAAAGCTGCATAGTCCGATACTCTCCACCCCAAGGTCTAGAAGCCAATGACTGCACCTTAAAGCTGCATAGTCTGATACTCTCCACCCCGAGGTCTAGAAGCCAATGACTGCACCTTAAAGCTGCATAGTCTGATACTCTCCACCCCGAGGTCTAGAAGCCAATGACTGCACCTTAAAGCTGCATAGTCTGATACTCTCCACCCCGAGGTCTAGAAGCCAATGACTGCACCTTAAAGCTGCATAGTCCGATACTCTCCACCCAGAGGTATGGAAGCCAATGACTGCACCTTAAAGCTGCATAGTCCGATACTCTCCACCCTGAGGTCTAGAAGCCAATGACTGCACCTTAAAGCTGCATAGTCCGATACTCTCCACCCTGAGGTCTAGAAGCCAATGACTGCACCTTAAAGCTGCATAGTCCGATACTCTCCACCCTGAGGTCTAGAAGCCAATGACTGTGCCTTAAAGCTGCATAGTCCGATGCTCTCCACCCAGAGGTCTGGAAGCCAACAACTGTGCCTTAAAGCTGCATAGCCCGATACTCTCCACCCAGAGGTCTGGAAGCCAACAACTGTGCCTTAAAGCTGCATAGTCCGATACTCTCCACCCCGAGGTCTAGAAGCCAATGACTGCACCTTAAAGCTGCATAGTCCGATACTCTCCACCCCGAGGTCTAGAAGCCAATGACTGCACCTTAAAGCTGCATAGTCCGATACTCTCCACCCTGAGGTCTAGAAGCCAACAACTGTGCCTTAAAGCTGCATAGTCTGATGCTCTCCACCCAGAGGTATGGAAGCCAATGACTGCACCTTAAAGCTGCATAGTCCGATACTCTCCACCCTGAGGTCTAGAAGCCAATGACTGCACCTTAAAGCTGCATAGTCCGATACTCTCCACCCTGAGGTCTAGAAGCCAATGACTGCACCTTAAAGCTGCATAGTCCGATACTCTCCACCCAGAGGTCTAGAAGCCAACAACTGTGCCTTAAAGCTGCACAGTCCGATACTCTCCACCCAGAGGTCTAGAAGCCAACAACTGTGCCTTAAAGCTGCATAGTCCGATACTCTCCACCCAGAGGTCTAGAAGCCAATGACTGCACCTTAAAGCTGCATAGTCTGATACTCTCCACCCCGAGGTGTAGAAGCCAACAACTGCACCTTAAAGCTGCATAGTCCGATACTCTCCACCCCGAGGTATGCAAGCCAATGACTGCACCTTAAAACAGAATAGTCCGATACTCTCCACCCAGAGGTCTGGAAGCCAACAACTGTGCCTTAAAGCTGCATAGTCCGATACTCTCCACCCAGAGGTCTAGAAGCCAATGACTGCACCTTAAAGCTGCATAGTCTGATACTCTCCACCCCAAGGTGTAGAAGCCAACAACTGCACCTTAAAGCTGCATAGTCCGATACTCTCCACCCCGAGGTATGCAAGCCAATGACTGCACCTTAAAACAGAATAGTCCGATACTCTCCACCCAGAGGTCTGGAAGCCAACAACTGTGCCTTAAAGCTGCACAGTCCGATGCTCTCCACCCCGAGGTCCGGAAGCCAACAACTGTGGCTTAAAGCTGCATAGTCCGATGCTCTCCACCCCGAGGTCTAGAAGCCAATAACTCTCCATGTCAGATTCCAGTGCCCAGTTTCAGAGAATGGCCCAAATACACACAATGCCAGGGGGGAGGGACTATGCTGTAGATACATCCACAAACCGCTTCTTTTATTTTAGTGTGTGGAATTCTATTCTTCAGGATGTATTTGTGTGGCATGTTTATTCGGAGGTGGTGACAATTTTGGTGGACACACGTGGGGAATGGTTTTTCCGCTGAGCTGCCTGGTACGGTACGGTCGGTGTCGCCACCTAGGGGCAAACAAGAGAATTAGAAATTCCCCACGGTCTGGTTGCAAGTATTATAGTTGCATAATCCGACGGGTTTTATTTCTGTCATTTTTCTGAGATAAATATATTGAATTGATGGTTATAATCTACCTTATTTGAAGTACCTTTTACGTTTTGAGATATTTGAAATGCAAACATGTCAAATAAGTTTTAGCAAGCACACCAAAAACAGTTCCACCGTTGGCTTTCGCAGTAACAGGTTCTATTACATTGATGCAATGTTCCCTTCTACGCAGCAACAAATAAGCAGCTTAATAAGTGCATCAGTATCTAAGTTAGATATGTAGAATCAATTCTAGATAATTGTTTCGGTTTTGAGAATGTGATGCTTCATCGGACTATGCAGCTTTAAGAAAATGCTTCGCGCAATATGGAGTTTGCAAACCAAATAGTTGCAACATTAACGTTGCATAGTCCGATGCTTTTGAGTTTCTCTCATTTTCTGAAATAAATATATGAGATTTTTCATTGTAATCTAGCTTACTTTAGTTTGAATTAACTTTGATTTTAAATTGCTAACTTTTGAGATATTTGAAATGGAAACATGCTAACTTAATTTTGCCAAAACTCTATCACCAAAGGCTTCTGCAGTAACAGGTTCTATTAATTGACTCAGTATACCTTTATATGTGACAACAAATGTTTAATAAGTGCACCAGAATCTAAGTTAGATATGTAGAATCAAATCTAGATAATTATTTTTGTTTAAAAAAATGTATGTTTTCATTGGACTATGCAGCTTTAACCAACACTATGGAGACAGTTTGTTTATTGGGGTTTTACGTTCTGGAAACATCTATGGTCATAAAAGGATGGGTACAGACGTCTGACACTGTGCAGGCATGGTGATTTTATAGTGCAGCTCCACTGATAAATCGGGCACCATGACATGATATCCCACTCAGTCATATTATCCTGATACTGAATAAAGCAGTCCTTGGCCTATCCTAGTAATGCCAAGCACCAGGCTAGGTAGCGGTAAGTAACAATTCTATAAGTCATTCCTTTAACTCGGCCGGGGTTTGCATCTATGAATACCCACATTTGAAGTCAGCCAGCGTTCTTACAGATTCGGCCACTGCGTCCC